>CAWUFW010002973.1:1872500-1978184 GCA_963921515.1 Calotriton arnoldi
GCCCTCGCTGGGATCAGGGAGGCAAATGAGCCCTCATCGGGACTTCCAGGGAAGCCCGGCCATCTGGTCACCCCATAGGAAAGCATTGGGTGCGACCAGATGGCCGAGGGAAAAGGTGCGACCAGATGGCCGGGCATGAAAGGGAAGCCATCTGGCCGCTCTGTGCCCCAACGAAAGAGTGAGTGGGCGCCGGGGCATGGGGGACCAGAGGCCCAGGGCCCCAGCTGGGCCCCAGCCATGGGGGCTGCGAGGGGGGGAGCTGACGGGCCCTCCGACCCGGGGCCCGCAGACACCTCGACAAGCATGCGAAGCGGGGGAGGTCTGCACGGGACCGACGGACCCCCCGGCCCGGGCCCTTGGCATAGAGGCAAGGGCCCGGGCCTGGAGCACACGACCCAGGGCCCGGAGGGGCTCCTGGACCCAGCCGGGGCCCCTGGACACAGCCGGGGCCCCCGGGCCCAGAGGCGCAGGGGAAGCCTCCCTGGGACCACGGGACCCCCGTCCCGGGCACCCTGCCACGCGGCAGGACTGAGGACGGAGCCCAGGGTGGGGAGGCCGCCCTCCCCGGGGCCCCGGATGGAGCTCCTGAACCCAGACAAGCGAGGGGGGCTCCCCGGGCACAACGGAACCCCGTCTCGGACCTTTGGCATAGCGTCATGCCGGGGGACAGGGCCCAGGCCTGGAGCACCTGACCCGGGGCCCGGAGGGGCCCCTGGACCCAGCCGGGGCCCCTGGACCCAGCCGGGGCTCCCGGGCCCAGAGGCGCAGGGGAAGCCTCCCCGGGACCACGGGACTCCGTCCCGGGCACCCTGCCACGCGGCAGGACTGAGGACGGAGCCCGGGGTGGGGAGGCCGCCCTCCCCGGGGCCCTCAGGGGCCCCGGACGGAGCTCCAGAACCCAGCCAAGCGAGGGGGGCTCCCCGGGCACAACGGAACGCCGTCTCGGACCTTTGGCATAGCGTCATGCCGGGGGACAGGGCCCAGGGCTGGAGCATTTGACCCGGGGCCCACAGGGGCCCCTGGACCCAGCCGGGGGCCCTGGACCCAGCCGGGGCTCCCGGGCCCAGAGGCGCAGGGGAAGCCTCCCAGGGACCACGGGACCTCATCCCAGGCACCCTGCCACGCGGCAGGACCCAGGACGGAGCCCGGGGTGGGGAGGCCACCCTCCCCCGGGCCCTCAGGGGCCCCGGACGGAGCTCCTGAACCCAGCCAAGCGAGGGGGCTCCCCTGGCACGACGGAAGCCCGTCTCGGACCTTTGGCATAGCTGCAGGCCGGGGGACGGGGCCCAGGGCTGGAGCACCCGACCCGGGGCACGGAGGGGCCCCTGGACCCAGCCGGGGCTCCCGGGCCCAAAGGCGCAGGGGAAGCCTCCCGGGCCCACGGGACCCTGTCCCGGTCACCCTGCACGCGGCAGGACCGAGGACGGAGCCCAGGGTGGGGAGGCCGCCCTCCCCAGGGCCCCTGGGAGCCCCTGAACCCAGCCGAGCAGGGGAGGCTCCCCGGGCCCACAGGACCCCGTCCCGGGCATCCTGCCACACGGCTGGCCCGGGGACGGACCCCAGGCTGGGGCAGCATCCTGTCCTGTCCAGCTGAGGACCGCTAGGCCGAGAGGGGTTCTGGCGTGCCCTGTCCCTAGTAATCCGGAGGAAGGCCACCCTCCTTTCTGGTAACCCGTGTGCATCGCGAGACTGAGGGGACCCTGGGAACGGATGCACCCGACGTCCTGGAGCCCTGGCTGGGATTGGGGAGGCAAATGAGCCCTCATCGGGACTTCCAGGCCGATTGGAAAGCATTGCGTGCGACCAGATGGCTGAGGGGATAGGAGTGACCAGATGGCCGGGACCGAAAGGACGCCCATCTGCCCACCCCCGAGCCTTTGCGGTAGGGCTCCCGCCTGCCCTTGCAGGGTTCGGTGGCTCCGCTTCCCGGGTGCTCGGGGGACCCCGGCCGGGCCTTAGGCACGGGGAGGCCAGCCGGAGCTCTCGGGCCCGGACGCCCGGGGGAGGACTGCCCAGGACCCGTGGAGCCCGTCCTGGGCACTTTACCACACCGCGGGCCGGAGGAGGGAGCCCCGGATGCCTTGGGAGGTGTTGTCCGGGCATAGCCCATCTGGTCCCCGGCAGAGTACCGCCAGCCCGGGAGGGGTGTCCCGGCATACCCTGCCCCTAGTAATCCGGAGGAAGGCTACCCCGCTTTCTGGGAATCCGTGCGCACCGCAAGGCTCAGGGGACCCTGGGCGCGAACATGCCCGACCTCCTGGAGCCCTGGCTGGGGTCCGGGAGGCAAATGAGCCCTCATCGGGACTTCCAGGGCAGCCCGGCCATCTGGTCGCCCCATTGGAAAGCATTGCGTGCGACCAGATGGCTGGGGTCGAAAGGACTCCCATCTGCCCGCCCCGAGCAGAGCAGAGCCGAGCCGAGCCGAGCCTTCACGGTAGGGCTCCCGCCTGCCCACGCAGGGCTCAGGGGCTCCGCGTCCCGGGGGCTCGGGGACCCCGGCTGGGCCTCAGGCACGGGGAGGACCATGGGAGCTCTCGGGCCCGGGCGCCCGGGGAGGACTGCCCGGGACCCATGGAGCCCGTCCCGGGCACCTTGCCACACCGTGGGCCGGAGGAGGGAGCCCCGGATGCCTCGGGAGGTGTTGTCCGGGCATAGCCCATCTGGTCCCCAGCAGAGTACCGCCAGCCCGGGAGGGGTGTCCCGGCATACCCTGCCCCTAGTAATCCGGAGGAAGGCTACCCCGCTTTCTGGGAATCCGTGCGCACCGCAAGGCTCAGGGGACCCTGGGCGCGAACATGCCCGACCTCCTGGAGCCCTGGCTGGGGTCCGGGAGGCAAATGAGCCCTCATCGGGACTTCCAGGGCAGCCCGGCCATCTGGTCGCCCCATTGGAAAGCATTGCGTGCGACCAGATGGCCGAGGGGAGAGGTGCGACCAGATGGCCGGGACCGAAAGGACTGCCATCTGCCCGCCCTGAGCCGAGCCATAGCGGTAGGGCTCCCGCATGCCCTTGCAGGTCTCCGGGGCTCTGCACCAGGGACCCTTGTCCCGGGCAGATGGACACTTGGCAGGCGGCAGGACGGGGGCTCCCAAACCCCAGGCCCTGACCGAAACGCAGTCCCCGTGGCCGGTCCGTGCTTCTCATCCCAGCCAGGCCGGGGAGATCGGGGAGCCTGCCCAGGCACGAGGGACCCCTGTCCCGGGCACCCGGACCCTCAGGACGTGCACTCGTTTTCCACACATTTTTTCCAAAGTTCTGCGTAGTGGCGCTACGCCAACTACGCCCAGCCCTAGTCAAAAGACGGCTCCTCCAACTTCTCATGATTCCGTTCTTCTAACACTAAGGGGTGGATTCCGATTCGGGCCGGAAAAAGCACCGACCGACTCGGATCCGGAAAAAATACCGACCGACACGTACCCGTGGCGCACGACACGCCAAGTACGATGCAAGGCGCGAAAAATCCGACAGACACGTACCGAAACAAAGTCGACCGACCGAGCCGCACGGAAAGCAGCAATCCGGCCGGAAAAACACGCGAATCCAACCGACCGACACGCACCCGGAACAAATCCGACCGAAACGTACACGCGAACTCCAAACCGCAAAGTACGATGCAAGGCGCGAAAACCACGACCGAGTCGGACGGAGGACAAGCCGTACGACCGACACGCACACAAAACCGAGCCGAAGCAACACAATACACCGCGACCGACGCGTACGCAGCATAGAAAACTGCACAAACACAGCGTGAACGAAACGGAGAACACCGTACGAGACCAATGCAGGGTCCGACTCGGTCACAAGAACGTTTCCAACATACACAAACAGCACAAAGGAAAAATCACCCAAAAAAAGGCCAAACAAGCAATTACCAAGCCAATAAATACTGGGGGGTGGGGACAGAGAACAAAGACACACCCACAACTCCACCTATATAAAGGACACAAATCACTACCATGAGCCTTTGCAAATGCCATTCCACTGCCAGCACCCAAGAGAAAGCAACCACACACCCACAGCTCATCCCTCACACAAGCCACACACCATCAGCACACCAACAAATACCTACCTCACATACACCCAGCAAAACACACACTCACACACCCTCACCTGCACACCAACACACACATCACCCACCATCACCACCCATCACCATGCCCCCCAAGAAGAATCCCAAGTTCCTAGATAGTGAATTGGAAGTCATGGTAGACGAGATCCTCAGGGTGGAGCCACAGCTGTTTGGCACACTGGTCCAACAGACCCCCATGTCGCAGAAAACCAAGATGTGGGAGAGGATCATCAACAGGGTGAACGCACAATCACCATGTCGGCGCACAAAGACCGACATCCAGAACAGGTGGTATGACGTGCGCAGGAGGGTACGGGACATGCTGAAGAAAGACTACATCAACAGCCAATACACCGGCAGTGGCCCTCCTGCCAAGCCAATATACCTCAGGCCCTGGGAGGAGAAGGTGCGGGCCATCCTTCCGCCAGTGAGCGTATATGGACTAGAGGACATCCCAGAGCCTGGTGAGTACACAACAAATGTACACAATATACTGCCACAAAACACACACATCACTCTCAAGGGGAGAGTCAAACCATGCACTCATAGCAATTACACAGCAACCAGAACAGAATCATCCCAAAATGTGTATGTCAGTCAGATAAACACAACACATGCCATCAAAAAAGTCACATCCAACTGTGCCAACACATGTACAAACACAACCACAACTACAGCTAGGCAGTGGCACAAATAGAACTAACAAACACATCCAGACATGTAGCCACCACAACAACACCAACACACAGTGAAGACCACTCAAAGGAAGGAATTCTGTGTATGCTGGCCAAGTCAGTGTAGCCAATAGCATCATGGGAGTCGCAGTCACACATATTGCCCCCCCACAACTGTCCCATCAACACCACCATGAACCATGCGCACATCACAGGGAGTGGAGAAGGACTCACAAGATGGCTGACACTGGCTACTGCTGTGGGGAGCACAAGGCCCTGCTGGCAACTGTGCACCAACAAACAGCAGGACACCACTGACTGACATCCTGAGAGACAACTTACACTCCCTGCAATGCAAGCACGTTCCATGGTGGGATATCTGGCTGGCTGGCTGGGTGGGAAGGGGGACTTGCAGCACTGACCATAGTCACAAGCACCTCCCCTCACACACCCCCGAACACAAACTCCACAGAACCCACCTGTTAGAATGCAATGCCCCCCATCCTAACACAAGATCCCACAAAGAACCACCACCCTGGGTTATGTTGTGTGAAGCACAGGGACACTCTTGGGGCTCTTAGCCAAACAACTGCCAGGACAACACTCCCAGCCATCCTGTCAGCACAGCCACCCCACCCCACAGGGAAGCAGAATCAAAAGGAAGGAAGCATGGGCATGCTGGGAAGGGGGGTGGAGGCAATAGCATGATGGGAGTCATAGTCACTGATATTGGTCACCCCCACAACTGTCCCATCAACACCACCCTGAACCATGCTCACATCACAGGAAGTGGAGAAGGACTCACAAGATGGCTGACACTGGCTACTGCTGTGGGGAGCACAAGGCCCTGCTGGCAACTGTGCACCAACAAACAGCAGGACACCACTGACTGACATCCTGAGAGACAACTTACACTCCCTGCAATGCAAGCACGTTCCATGGTGGGATATCTGGCTGGCTGGGTGGGAAGGGGGACTTGCAGCACTGACTATAGTCACAAGCACCTCCCCTCACCCCCCCCCAACACAAACTCCACAGTACCCACCTGGTAGAATGCAATGCCCTCCATCCTAACACAAGATCCCACAAAGAACCACCACCCTGGGTTATGTTGTGTGAAGCACAGGGACACTCTTGGGACTTCCAGCCAAACAACTGCCAGGACAACACTCCCAGCCATCCCGTCAGCACAGCCAGCCCACCCCACAGGGAAGCAGAGTCAACAGGAAGGAAGCATGGGCATGCTGGGAAGGGGGTGGAGGCAATAGCATGATGGGAGTCGTAGTCACTGATATTGGTCACCCCCACAACTGTCCCATCAACACCACCCTGAACCATGCTCACATCACAGGAAGTGGAGAAGGACTCACAAGATGGCTGACACTGGCTACTGCTGTGGGGAGCACAAGGCCCTGCTGGCAACTGTGCACCAACAAACAGCAGGACACCACTGACTGACATCCTGAGAGACAACTTACACTCCCTGCAATGCAAGCACGTTCCATGGTGGGATATCTGGCTGGCTGGCTGGGTGGGAAGGGGGACTTGCAGCACTGACTATAGTCACAAGCACCTCCCCTCACCCCCCCCCCCCAACACAAACTCCACAGTACCCACCTGGTAGAATGCAATGCCCTCCATCCTAACACAAGATCCCACAAAGAATCACCACCCTGGGTTATGTTGTGTGAAGCACAGGGACACTCTTGGGACTCTTAGCCAAACAACTGCCAGGACAACACTCCCAGCCATCCTGTCAGCACAGCCACCCCACCCCACAGGGAAGCAGAATCAAAAGGAAGGAAGCATGGGCATGCTGGGAAGGGGGGTGGAGGCAATAGCATGATGGGAGTCGTAGTCACTGATATTGGTCACCCCCACAACTGTCCCATCAACACCACCCTGAACCATGCTCACATCACAGGAAGTGGAGAAGGACTCACAAGATGGCTGACACTGGCTACTGCTGTGGGGAGCACAAGGCCCTGCTGGCAACTGTGCACCAACAAACAGCAGGACACCACTGACTGACATCCTGAGAGACAACTTACACTCCCTGCAATGCAAGCACGTTCCATGGTGGGATATCTGGCTGGCTGGCTGGGTGGGAAGGGGGACTTGCAGCACTGACCATAGTCACAAGCACCTCCCCTCACACACCCCCCAACACAAACTCCACAGAACCCACCTGGTAGAATGCAATGCCCCCATCCTAACACAAGATCCCACAAAGAACCACCACCCTGGGTTATGTTGTGTGAAGCACAGGGACACTCTTGGGACTTCCAGCCAAACAACTGCCAGGACAACACTCCCAGCCATCCTGTCAGCACAGCCAGCCCACCCCACAGGGAAGCAGAGTCAACAGGAAGGAAGCATGGGCATGCTGGGAAGGGGGTGGAGGCAATAGCATGATGGGAGTCGTAGTCACTGATATTGGTCACCCCCACAACTGTCCCATTAACACCACCCTGAACCATGCTCACATCACAGGAAGTGGAGAAGGACTCACAAGATGGCTGACACTGGCTACTGCTGTGGGGAGCACAAGGCCCTGCTGGCAACTGTGCACCAACAAACAGCAGGACACCACTGACTGACATCCTGAGAGACAACTTACACTCCCTGCAATGCAAGCACGTTCCATGGTGGGATATCTGGCTGGCTGGCTGGGTGGGAAGGGGGACTTGCAGCACTGACTATAGTCACAAGCACCTCCCCTCACCCCCCCCAACACAAACTCCACAGTACCCACCTGGTAGAATGCAATGCCCTCCATCCTAACACAAGATCCCACAAAGAACCACCACCCTGGGTTATGTTGTGTGAAGCACAGGGACACTCTTGGGACTCTTAGCCAAACAACTGCCAGGACAACACTCCCAGCCATCCTGTCAGCACAGCCAGCCCACCCCACAGGGAAGCAGAATCAAAAGGAAGGAAGCATGGGAATGCTGGGAAGGGGGGTGGAGGCAATAGCATGATGGGAGTCGTAGTCACTGATATTGGTCACCCCCACAACTGTCCCATCAACACCACCCTGAACCATGCTCACATCACAGGAAGTGGAGAAGGACTCACAAGATGGGTGACACTGGCTACTGCTGTGGGGAGCACAAGGCCCTGCTGGCAACTGTGCACCAACAAACAGCAGGACACCACTGACTGACATCCTGAGAGACAACTTACACTCCCTGCAATGCAAGCACGTTCCATGGTGGGATATCTGGCTGGCTGGGTGGGAAGGGGGACTTGCAGCACTGACTATAGTCACAAGCACCTCCCCTCACCCCCCAACACAAACTCCACAGTACCCACCTGGTAGAATGCAATGCCCTCCATCCTAACACAAGATCCCACAAAGAACCACCACCCTGGGTTATGTTGTGTGAAGCACAGGGACACTCTTGGGACTCTTAGCCAAACAACTGCCAGGACAACACTCCCAGCCATCCTGTCAGCACAGCCACCCCACCCCACAGGGAAGCAGAATCAAAAGGAAGGAAGCATGGGCATGCTGGGAAGGGAGGGTGGAGGCAATAGCATGATGGGAGTCGTAGTCACTGATATTGGTCACCCCCACAACTGTCCCATCAACACCACCCTGAACCATGCTCACATCACAGGAAGTGGAGAAGGACTCACAAGATGGCTGACACTGGCTACTGCTGTGGGGAGCACAAGGCCCTGCTGGCAACTGTGCACCAACAAACAGCAGGACACCACTGACTGACATCCTGAGAGACAACTTACACTCCCTGCAATGCAAGCACGTTCCATGGTGGGATATCTGGCTGGCTGGGTGGGAAGGGGGACTTGCAGCACTGACTATAGTCACAAGCACCTCCCCTCACCCCCCCCAACACAAACTCCACAGTACCCACCTGGTAGAATGCAATGCCCTCCATCCTAACACAAGATCCCACAAAGAACCACCACCCTGGGTTATGTTGTGTGAAGCACAGGGACACTCTTGGGACTTCCAGCCAAACAACTGCCAGGACAACACTCCCAGCCATCCTGTCAGCACAGCCAGCCCACCCCACAGGGAAGCAGAGTCAACAGGAAGGAAGCATGGGCATGCTGGGAAGGGGGTGGAGGCAATAGCATGATGGGAGTCGTAGTCACTGATATTGGTCACCCCCACAACTGTCCCATCAACACCACCCTGAACCATGCTCACATTACAGGAAGTGGAGAAGGACTCACAAGATGGCTGACACTGGCTACTGCTGTGGGGAGCACAAGGCCCTGCTGGCAACTGTGCACCAACAAACAGCAGGACACCACTGACTGACATCCTGAGAGACAACTTACACTCCCTGCAATGCAAGCACGTTCCATGGTGGGATATCTGGCTGGCTGGGTGGGAAGGGGGACTTGCAGCACTGACTATAGTCACAAGCACCTCCCCTCACACCACCCCCCCAACACAAACTCCACAGTACCCACCTGGTAGAATGCAATGCCCTCCATCCTAACACAAGATCCCACAAAGAACCACCACCCTGGGTTATGTTGTGTGAAGCACAGGGACACTCTTGGGACTCTTAGCCAAACAACTGCCAGGACAACACTCCCAGCCATCCTGTCAGCACAGCCACCCCACCCCACAGGGAAGCAGAATCAAAAGGAAGGAAGCATGGGTATGCTGGGAAGGGGGTGGAGGCAATAGCATGATGGGAGTCGTAGTCACTGATATTGGTCACCCCCACAACTGTCCCATCAACACCACCCTGAACCATGCTCACATCACAGGAAGTGGAGAAGGACTCACAAGATGGCTGACACTGGCTACTGCTGTGGGGAGCACAAGGCCCTGCTGGCAACTGTGCACCAACAAACAGCAGGACACCACTGACTGACATCCTGAGAGACAACTTACACTCCCTGCAACGCAAGCACGTTCCATGGTGGGATAACTGACTGGCTGGGTGGGTGGGAAGGAGGGCCGGCTGTCAACCAAACACAACCAATGCAGACCATGTTCACACCCCAGAAAATACATAGAAATGCCCAAATAATGCAGGACAATGTGCCACACCAATATCAACCCCTGACTGTGACGACTCAGGACAATGCAATGTACAGGCCCGCACCCAGAGGCACAGTCACAACTGTCATGTGTGTCAACCATTGATGCCTGCAGAAACATGACATACATTGTTTGTGTCTCCCAAAAACAGGTGATGATGGGGACACAGCAGCAGGCGCTGAGGAGTCCCAGTCCCAGGCTCAAGAGGATGCCGAGCTCACTGGCATCGTACAGCCTCTGTCCACCTCGGACGATGAAGAACAACCTGGCACATCCGGTGCAAGTCAACATGCAGCACCAGCAGGACCACCAGCTGCAGCACCAGCAGGACCACCAGCTGCACCCCCTGCACCCACCCCTACAATGACTGTCACCACGAATACCATCCCTGCCGACATGGACAGAATAAGGAGCAACACCAGCACAGTGACCCTGGACCAACCTGGGGCCATGGACACCACCACCACCAACCCCCAAGGTGGACCAGGGTTATCTGTGCGTGCCACTGCACACACTGCACATGTCAGCAGGGGTGGTGGGAGGGGTGGGAGACAGAGGTCGCTGCTTGCAGACGTTGCTGGTGTGCATGATGACCCACAATTGGTACGCATAGCTGATGCGTACCAGTCCAGCACCGGAGAGCTCAGCCAGGTAGTGGGGCTCCTCAGAGACATTAAACAGCAGCAGGCTGCCCATCATGCCCGCTTGGACTCCCACATGTCCCACGTGGAGTCACACATGTCCCGTGTGGACTCACACATGTCCCGCGTGGAGTCCAAGTGGGATGCACTGCATGAGATGACGGCGGTGCACAGGGACATTTTACAATGCCTCCGCCAGATGAACAGCAACCAGTCCACACCTCCCTGTGTGCCAACAACATCTGGTGCCGAAGAAACTGCAACTGCCACAGGGAGGGAGGAGGACTCTGGCGGAGAGTCCCCTGCACCGCAGCAGCCTGCACTTGAGGGCCCCCCCCAAGAAGAGGGGTCGTCCGAGGAGGGAAAAGTGAGAGGCCGATGGCCAAGCGCAACTCCCAGGAAGCCTGAACCTGTTCTGGATGTTCGCCTTTGTGCACAGACTGTTCACCCTGTTGACGGCAACACTACTCCCACACATTGCATGGGGAGTACAAGTTGGACCAATGTGTCAGACAACTGTGGCCCCGATACTGGGGATCCTGTCTACCCGGACTTTCAATTCACCTAGGAACTTGGGATTGCAAGATTCATGTACAGCACAACCCATCCTATGCACTATTAACACAATTGTATCACAATAAACACACTAATACACCATACTTGCCTCTGTCGTGATTCCAACGTGGGTGCTGTTATGGGGATGATGAACTGCAAAATTACACTGTGTATGCGAACTGCAACAGCAAGGACAACACAGGCATGTGAGTACAGGAAACGTGACACACATGAGGGAGACACACCACCAGGGCTACACAACACATACACACCTAGGCCATCTGACTCATTGCCTACACTGATGTTGCCAGGGAAGACGGTGCAATGCACAGACACCACACCCATTCCCAGTTGTAGTCAAGTAGCCCACAGGTGCAGTAAGCAAATGGCAGTCAAATGTGTGACCACAGACAACGCACATCACAAAGTGAAGCACAGGTTTATTACACAGTTGCAACATGCCGTAACCACTACAGATGCAAGGTAACCCCACCTGGCAGCGGGCACACAGTCAACAACTGTAGACGGAAGGAAGTCCATGGGTGTGGCGCACATCACCTGTAGGGACACAACAGCTACCAGCCTGGATGTGCAATCACGTCGTCGGTGGACACAGTTGACCAAACAAATCTGAAAGTACCCTGTGAAGGACAGAAATGACACACAGTCAAAAGCAATGGAGTACAGGACAGAACAGCAAAACACATGCACAATACATGTTACAAGATACCCACCCAGAACAAAGTTAGCATGTCAACACTGTTGGGGAGTACAGCCCACCTGTCACCACACATCGCAACACACATCCAGTCAAGTGGCCCATGGACACACTCCAACAGCACCAGAGCACCACCCACACATCATGCCAACTCACATCATTGACATGACACCTCAGGATACTCACATTCAGCTAAAGAAGTTGGTGATGAGCTGTGTGCGGACATCACCATCACCATCATCATCATCATCGTCACTGGCATCGTGGTCCAGGCCAGGATCCTCCACAGGTGGCGGATGTTGGTCATTGTCATCCTGGATGAGAGGCAACTCCTTCCGCACTGCCAGGTTGTGGAGCATGCAGCAGACGATGATAATCTTGCACACTTTCGCAGGGGCATATGGGAGGGACCCTCCGGTCTTGTCCAGGCAGCGGAAGCGGCTCTTCAGGAGACCAAAGGTCCGCTCAATCACTCTCCTGGTCCGACCATGTGCCTCATTGTAGCGCATCTGGGCAGGTGTCACAGGGTTCCTGAGGGGTGTCAGCAACCACGGCATGTTGGGGTATCCCGAGTCACCTACGGACAGACAAGTGCACATTAGCTGACTTGGAAAAGTGGGCGGAATACTACAGATCAGATCACACACAATGGCACAAAGTCAGTACACACCGACAAGCCAGGCACGCTGGTTCTGCATCTGTGCCATCATCCTGGGGATGCGACTACTCCTCATCACAAAGGCATCGTGTGCTGAACCAGGGAAACGGGCACACACGTGTGTGATGGTCATGT
This sequence comes from Calotriton arnoldi, assembly GCA_963921515.1. Taxonomy (NCBI): domain Eukaryota; kingdom Metazoa; phylum Chordata; class Amphibia; order Caudata; family Salamandridae; genus Calotriton; species Calotriton arnoldi. The sequence continues at coordinate 1,884,986 of CAWUFW010002973.1, forward strand.
CTGCAAGACACACCACCAGTGCATTGACCGAGTGGTAGTGCTTGCGGTTCCTGTAGGCCTGCTCCTGGGCCTGTGGTGGTACCAAAGCCACATGTGTCCCATCAATGGAGCCAATGACATGCGGCATCCTCCCCAGGGCATAAAAGTCACTCTTCACGTCAGTGAGTCGTCGCAGTCTAGGGAAATAGATGTACCGGTTCAGGAAGAGCAACATTGCCGCCAAAACATCGCGGAGCACACGGCTGAACATGGTCTGTGACATCCCACCAGCAGTCGCCACAGTATGTTGGAAGGTACCAGTGGCAAAGAAGTGTAGGGCTGCCATCACCTTCACCTTGGGGGTCAGCGCTGTAGGATACGGCCGGCCAGGCTGCAAATGTGGGGACAACTGCACTGCCAAATCCTCAATCAGCTGCCTGGGGAAGCGGTACCGTCGGATGCTGTCCCGTTCCACCATCGTTGCCAGGTCTGGGAATGGCCGATGGACAGCAGGAGCCCTGCAGTGCAGAGGAGAAGTAAGCAAGATTGTCAGTCACCCCACATATGCGGCATTGAACACACTCAAGATCCCAACATACATCATTATGAGGCACAACTACATGAAGTGTGCAGTACCGGAAGGACATGTATGGTACATACATGGCCAACATCTGTCAACACGGTCCAACAGGTGGCATCAATTAGTCCCAGGTTGGCCCATTGGATATCATGAGGCCGTGTCACAGTTCCCATCTCCTGCTGCCGTGTCACAATAACCCCCCACAGGGACATGTGAGGACAGATGTGCCCCAGGCACCACAGCTCAACGACAGGTACATTCCCAGGGACCCTGTAATGCCACATGGACACTGGCATTACATGGAGTAACATGTATATACCACAGCAAAACAACCATGACCCCCACAGGTAGTGGCCCCACTTGCCACGGCAGGACAGACATGGACGTCTGTGACACACACGCACAACATCAGAGTCCATGCACACACAACGTGGATGTGGAGACTGTCTCCCATTGTGCACATGAAATCAGAGACGTAAACACCACATGCACAAAGACTGTGGAGGACCATCACTATTGTGCCACTGGGACACCCTGGCCCAAACATACCGTCCCACATGGGACTCACGGGGTATGTGACATGACATACACATACACCACTGTGAAATGTGACCATGGCACATGCACAGATATGAACAGTTGCACATCACAGTGGTCACGTACACGTAACACCCAGGATCCTGTCCCCATGAACACGTGCACAGCCTGGGGGTGGCTGCCCACAGGTGACACCCACAGGACAACATGTACACCAACATACACACAATAGGAAATGCAGCCTTACATGCCTGATGATAAAGTTTGGACAGGCTGTCGTGATGTAGGTGTGCCCCTCACTCCCTGGGAGCTATCTGTGGCTGGCATATGTCCATCTGAGACAGGCATGCTGACATATGCCAGTCACATGTACAGTGAAGCGTTGAACAGCAATGGACCGATCGGTGCCTCCGGCCGGCCCATTGCTTTCAATGTGTGCGGGTACGCGTTGTACCCCTGTGCGCGTTGTACCGCAATGGACCGATCGGTGCCTCCGGCCGGCCCATTGCTTTCAATGTGTGCGGGTACGCGTTGTACCCCTGTGCGCGTTGTACCGCAATGGACCGATCGGTGCCTCCGGCCGGCCCATTGCTTTCAATGTGTGCGGGTACGCGTTGTACCCCTGTGCGCGTTGTACCGCAATGGACCGATCGGTGCCTCCGGCCGGCCCATTGCTTTCAATGTGTGCGGGTACGCGTTGTACCCTGTGCGCATTGTACCGCAATGGACCGATCGGTGCCTCCGGCCGGCCCATTGCTTTCAATGTATGCGGGTACGCGTTGTACCCCTGTGCGCGTTGTACCGCAATGGACCGATCGGTGCGCACCCATTGACAATGGGCTTGCCTGGCAACGGACGCGTTTTCGAATTTCGAACGAGTCGGTTGCTGGAAAATCAGTTGGTCACCCACAACAATGTTGCAAAATCATGTATGTCATGAAGTTGAAGATTTGAAGGATGCTGTGGGCATGTTTTGGTGCTGCTATTCCATGGATTGGCCAGATTCAGAAGATGCAGACGACTTGGACCTATCACTTTGGACACAAGGGACAGTATCTGCCTCTCCATCACATATATATTGCTGGCTGTTCCCCTGAGAGCCCACTTGCCTGCACTACATGCTCCAGGACGACATCTGCCACTGCACTGCTGCTGTCTCTGCCCCTCTGGACCCTCCAATGGCACGTACTGTGGAGAGAGCCCCAGCCTTCAGCCTTGAAGAGAACCAGGCCCTGCTGGACAGCCTACTTCCACAGTACAGCAAGCTGTATGGGACACCAGGGGAGCAGGTGAGTGTTCTGTGCACTGCCTTTCTGAATGTGCATTTTGTCTGACTAGCAAGGCTGAGAGTCTGCACGCCACTGGCTAGCAGGCTCACTGAGTAGTTGTCACCGCCCATAGTGTGTAGTGACTTGCACTGGACAGGTTTGGTGCAGTGACAGTGCATTTGAACATGGTTTTACTTCCCATGCAATGATACCATGTAGTGACGTCTGGCAAACTGTCCATGGGCAGCTTTGCACTGCCTGTGTACATCATGTGCCCCTGTGATTGAGACATGTATATACAACTGTGTCATGCACGGATATGTTGCATGTGTGGTAATGGCCTTTTCACTTTGTCATCCTGACAGGTTAATGCCCATCGGGGTCCGGCTAGAGAGACTTCTCCTAGGTTCCAAATGGGTGCCTGGCGGACAGGGCGTTGTGCCAATGCGCCATCACCCCTTTCCCGAGACCTATGGTGCATTGAGTGTTAGCACCTACTAATAAACTCGGTTCCGCTTTAAATAGAGGGAATCTTTTTAGTGTTCTGATTTTTTACACTAACAATCCTTGGTTAGGGTGGGCCTTAGTGCGCCCATACCGCCGGGTTGATTTACCACACCTTTGGTCCTGACGAATGCCTGACGAACGGTCACTTAAAGGCAGAAACATGTTGACCTACACTTTGGGGATAAAAATGGACTTTTAATTTGGTCCTTTATCTCACACTTGTTTTTAATCACGTCTAATTGGCAAATAAATAAAAGATTTTTTGTTACATTTTGGACTTTTTAAATTCACTTATTTCACTTCTCACCTATTTTTCAACCAGCTCCGCAGTAATACTGGCGTTGTAGCACACTAGGGTGGCATTCGGCCACTCCTGGTGGGGCCCGATGATGAAGCATGTCACCAACCAGGTTGGTGAGTGAGGGCTTTCAGAAAAACCTAAGGTGGTTTCATTCTGTTTAGTTAACACTATATTTAAGAAGGATATTTGTGTGCTCCTCTTGTATTAGTGTCACACTCCTTTGTTGTTTATTTGATTTATCCTGAGGGGAGTAGGAGTGTCCGATATTTTTTCCCTTCCTCTCTCTTTGTTTTGCATAATGCCCATCGGAAGCAGGAAATCTGGAAGGACATCGTCCGGGCTGTCCGGTCCGTGGGGGTCTACAAGCGCCGGATCCGCAACTGCCAGAAGAGGTGGCAGGACCTTTGGGGCTGGACCCGGAGGATTGCACGGGTCCAGCTGAAGCTGTTGCCTCCTCGCAGGAGGGGCGGAACACGGACCCTGACCCCCACATGCTCCAGAACCTGGCGGTGGTCTTTCCAGACCTGGATGGGCAGCTGAAGGCCAGACAGCAGCAAGGAGGGGTGAGTCAAAGACTGCACTGTGAACTCTGTATTACATGCTTTGTGCCCTCCTCTGGCCTGGTTCAACTGCCACAGTGCAGCAGTCATGTTGTCCAGGAGCCATGTCCCTCTATTGTGCACTGCCCACTGCTCATCTGATACCCAGGTGTGGCCCTCACAGTCAGGGAATTGTGTCACTTGGGACTGTGTCCTTGCAGTTTGCTTCACTAAAGGTGGGGGACAGCATCTGTTTCCCTAACTCTGTTGTGGGCATCATGGGTGGGTCCTTTGTTCACACAACGCCTGTGTTTGGACATGTGATCTGCGTGTTGCTTTGAAATGCGGTCCACTTGCTGAGCTGAGCCACCACATGTGCCTGGGGTATGTGGCACACGCCCATGCAGCGGGTGGGAACAATGTTTGTGCCCCAGGAGTGTGCAGATTACGTGTGTCACACATACATAGCCAGCTATCCACTGTCCAGGGCACATCCCTCATTCATGTGGAGCAGGACAGTCATGCCTACTCCAGGCCATGCAATGCACTCTGTACTCCCACTCCCGTGTATCAGCTGACACATTGTGCACAGTGATTTGACCCCTCCGGTGTCTGCCTCTGTGTCAGTGTGCTGTGGATTAGTTGCCAGGACTGCTGGGGTGTTTCTTGGTAGGGGCTCAGCATGCCCCTGGAGATGTGACCATAGGAGACGATACTTGTGTGTCACATAGGTGTTTGATCAGCTGCCCGTGCAGACTGGGGTATGCGAATGTGATGTTCAGGCAGCTGTTCCCCATTCACAGCAAATTGTGAGGGGCTCAGGTTCAGAGGGTAGTGTCACAGGTCTCCCATATGTCCAATAGGTGTGACCTGGACAGATGAGGGTTGAGATGATGTGTTGTGTGGGGGATGTACATGTGCACTTGTGCAGCTCCAGGACTTGCATTCCCCATGACCTACTATTGTGACACAGTGCATAGTGTTGTTGTCTGGCTGCCAAGTCATACATCACTGAGACAGTGATGTATGACTTAGCAGTCATGCCTCTGCCATGGCATGTGTCAACTTATTTGTGGTCCTGCAGGGGAGTGACATGTGCTACATGCACACCATAGTGGCGCTGGCTATCAGGACATGGGTGCATCATGGTGTCTGTCGCTGGTATGCATCACATGCATTTCCTATTTGACTCTGGGCATCCCTTTCATCCGGAAACCTGTACTCACTCAGTGGCAAGAGCTGTGATGTGTCCACACCGTGTCCTCTGCACTGTCCAACTACTGTGTACTTGGTGCATGTGTCCACACTGGGGTGTTGCAATCCAACAGACACCAGCCAAATGGGTGCAAGGCCATGTGGGATGTGAGTGCCATGCTTGGCATCAGACTGACAATTGGATTCTCCTGTTCAGTTAGGGCACTTTTAGCAATGTACAACTAATGATGCCAGGGCTTGCTCTGTGATGTGCTGTGCTCACAGTGGTGTGTGCGTTTGGTGCAGGTGACTGATGTCTGTCTGTTTCCCCATTGTTTGCAGATACATCCACGGCCACGGAAGGGGACAGCTCCACGGACCAGGAGGAGCCAGAGAGCCAGACTGGGTCAGCAGCCGAGGAGTGGTCGGAGGGACCCAGTGGCACGGAGGGCGAGGGGAGCCACACCGAGGAATCCTCAGCACCATCCACCTCAGCTGAGGACCAGAGCAACTCGGAGGATGACTCCCTTGTGGAGGCGGGTGGCAGCAGCCACCACACCCCAGCTAGTGTTGCTGTCCCCGCCACCACCAGCACCACCACCGCCCTCCCATCGGCTCCCATTCCCCAGGTCCGTGGAGGCTCCCATGTTCGGGAGCGTGTCTCCTTTGGCCCAGGCACCGCACCCCCTGCCCCTGTGTCCCCTGCTGCCCTGAGTGAGGAGTCTGTGTACCTCCTTCGCCAGCTCCATGTAGGGCAGACAGCCATGCTGAGTGTCCTCCATGCGCACACCGCACTGTTGACTCAGCTGGTGTCGTTCATGGAGGGCATCTCATCGGGCATGTCTGACCTACAGAGGGTCAACAGGTCCATGGACTCCTCCCTGACAGCAGCAGTGTCCCTCCTCAGACAGTCCCTCACCCCTCCTGCCCCTGCTCCATCCACACTCCCCAGCACCTTGCCCGTCCCAAGCACACACACACCGGCACAGGCACACACCAGCACACACACATCCAGCACACAGACACACACGCCACAAACTAAACGCAAACGCACGCATAGTCAGGGGACTGAAACCAGACTCACAGGGGATGGGGCCCTGGTACACACACACGCATCCACGGGCACTGCACAGTCCTCAGTTGCCTCTCCCTCCAAAGCACCCTCCCTTGCCTCACCTGCAACCCCAAAGACCCAGCGCCTCTTCCTCAGTGACCTCGGCCTCTTCCCCTCCGATCCAGCTGCCCCAGCATCCAGGGGGAAGAGGAAGCCCCCCCACACGGAGCAGAGTGCCCCTCGCCCCCGGACACCCTCCCCCAGACAGACTGAGGCCCCCACCCGCAAGTCCCCCGGAGTGGTAAGAGCAAGACCCCGCCGCCGCCCTGCAGCTCAAGCACCAGGTCACCTTCCTCCATCCCTCAGGCCCCCACTCCACAGGTGCCCCCGCCACACCCTGCCCCAGGTTCCCCCACCCACAGATATACCATCCCCAAGAGGCTCCGGCCTTCTCCCCCTGCCACTTGCTCTCCCGGCACCACACCCCCGCTGCGCTTGTCTGTGCCACTGATGTGGTGAGGGTGTCCTCCCCCTCTGTCCAGCCCACCTTGCCTGTTCCCCATTCTCCTCCCCTGGTGGTAGGCACTGCAGTGGAGTCCACTACCACCCTGTCTGACTTGGGCACTGCAGTGGCGGACCTGTCCACTCCATCTGCAGGGTCCACTGCAGTCGTGCCGGCACCCACAACATCTGAGCCATGCCCCCAGTTGTGCCGGCACACACCATGTCAGACACCTCCACTGCAGTTGTCAGTGGCTCTCCAGCACCCACCACCCCTTCCCTGCTTCCTCCTGGTGAGCCCTGATCCTGTCCCTGCGGTGCCTGGCCTACCCCCCGGTTGCCCCTCCTAGTGGATTGTCCCTGGTTTTGTGCAGGCATGTGTAGGGTGGCATCTGCCACTGTCACCCACTTGTGACTTTGTTGATGGACTGGCCATTGGCCTTTGTTTATGTTCTACCGGACTTCTACTTTTAATGCCACATATGCTGAATAAAGCAACTTTCTGTTCTCTAGTGCTTTTGCTTCTGATGTACATGATGTTGATGATGCTAATAATGCCCTTGCTGCAGTGATGGTGATATTTGGTCTCATGATTATGAAGTGTTACTGTGCAGGAACCCATGTGGTCCAGGGGTTATGTGTCCTATCCTGTGGTGTATCCATGTCATCCATAGCAGCATCTGAGGGTGTCATGTGTTCAGTATTTGGCAATGAGATTTCCTACTTAGATTGGCAACTTCACATCTGTGGCTTCCACCCCTGCACATCTGTTGTGCCTGCCATTGTTCTATTCGTCTACTTCCCTGACCGTGTGGCCATCTCCAGTGAACATGCAGGTTTGGGCATCAATGGGGAAGGACTCATCTGTGTTGTCAGTGCAACATTGCTATACAAGTGTGTTGGATCTGTGCTGATGATTCCGTTGGCACTTCCATGACCAGGCTGATGAGACGGGAGCCCTCATTTGTTGCTAATTGTTGATTGTGTGTCCCATTGCTGCCATGGTTTGGTATCTGTTCGCCTCACATCTGCAGTCTCCACAGGGTATCTGCATGTGTGTGCCCATTGGTGCAAATATGTGGGTCTGCATTCGGATGGTCACTTCTGTCATTGTGTCATTGATGATTGTTGACGGTGTCAGCCCCCATGGGTGTTGTTTGTCTGCACATGGCCAAAGTTATGTCTTATTTGCACTGCAGGATTTGGCTCCCCAATTTATGTTGCAATGGGACACATACACTACTTTGCCACTGATGTGTTTGTTGTTCTGTGACCAGGAATCATCCATGCAGTTTGGCAGTTGCACCTCTTACTTTGTCAACACTTGCCTTTTGTTCACTGTGATTATGGGGGTTTGGACCCCATTGCCACAATGTTCAAAATGTGCTGCAGCTATGGACCCCACACTTGCCTTTTGGTCACTGTGATGATGGGGGTTTGGACCCCATTGCCACAATGTTCAAAATGTGCTGCAGCTATGGACCCCACACTTGCCTTTTGGTCACTGTGATGATGGGGGTTTGGACCCCATTGCCACAATGTTCAAAATGTGCTGCAGCTATGGACCCCACACTTGCCTTTTGGTCACTGTGATGATGGGGGTTTGGACCCCATTGCCACAATGTTCAAAATGTGCTGCAGCTATGGACCCCACACTTGCCTTTTGGTCACTGTGATGATGGGGGTTTGGACCCCATTGCCACAATGGTCATGGCCTGCTTGCGTTGTGTGTGCCACACACATATTTGTGTGGCACATGTGCTAGGGGGTCACATTGTATGTTAGAAGTCATGTTCGGTGTTGTAGGCATTTGACACAGTCTACACACGCTTGTCATGGTGTTGGGGGATGTCTTCTTCTTGCATTCCCTAGGTTGTGGTGTGCTGGTTGTGTCATGCATTGTCCATCCTATGGGTGGGGGTGCTAGTGGTGGTAGGCATCCTGCCCCCCCTGGGTGAGGGTGGTAGTAGTGGTAGGCATCCAGCCCCCCCTGGCTAAGTGTGGTGGTAGGCATCCAGCCCCCTGGGTGAGGGTGGTAGTAGTGGTAGGCATCCAGCCCCCTGGCTAAGGGTGGTGGTAGGCATCCAGCCCCCTGGCTAAGGGTGGTAGTAGTGGTAGGCATCCAGCCCCCTGGCTAAGGGTGGTAGTAGTGGTAGGCATCCTGCCCCCCTGGCTGAGGGTGGGGTAGTGGTGGGCATCCTGCCCCCTGGGTGAGGGTGGTAGTATTGGTAGGCATCCTGCCCCCCTGGGTGAGGGTGGTACTAGTGGTAGGCATCCAGCCCCCCTGGCTAAGGGTGGTAGTAGTGGTAGGCATCCAGCCCCCTGTCTAAGGGTGGTAGTAGTGGTAGGCATCCAGCCCCCTGGCTAAGGGTGGTAGTAGTGGTAGGCATCCTGCCCCCCTGGGTGAGGGTGGTAGTAGTGGTAGGCATCCTGCCCCCCTGGGTGAGGGTGGTACTAGTGGTAGGCATCCAGCCCCCTGGCTAAGGGTGGTAGTAGTGGTAGGCATCCAGCCCCCTGGCTAAGGGTGGTAGTAGTGGTAGGCATCCAGCCCCCTGGCTAAGGGTGGTAGTAGTGGTAAGCATCCTGCCCCCTGGCTAAGGGTGGTAGTAGTGGTAGGCATCCTGCCCCCTGTGTGAGGGTGGTAGTAGTGGTAAGCATCCTGCCCCCTGGCTAAGGGTGGTAGTAGTGGTAGGCATCCTGCCCCCTGGCTGAGGGTGGTAGTAGTGGTGGGCATCCTGCCCCCTGGGTGAGGGTGGTAGTAGTGGTAGGCATCCTGCCCCCCTGGGTGAGGGTGGTAGTAGTGGTAGGCATCCAGCCCCCTGGCTAAGGGTGGTAGTAGTGGTAGGCATCCTGCCCCCTGGCTGAGGGTGGTAGTAGTGGTGGGCATCCTGCCCCCTGGGTGAGGGTGGTAGTAGTGGTAGGCATCCTGCCCCCTGGGTGAGGGTGGTACTAGTGGTAGGCATCCTGCCCCCCCTGGGTGAGGGTGGTAGTGGTGGTAGGCATCATGCCAACCCTGGGTAGGGGTGGTGGTGCGCATTCAGGCCCCTGTGTGCATATGTGGCATTGGTGATGGGCATCCCGCCCCTATGGTGCTGCTGTTGCTGGTGTGAGTATATTCTGCATCCCTGTGTGTGTGTGTGATGTGTCGTGTACGTGTTGTATGTGTTTTGTGGTTGGTGTCTGGCTTACCTTCTGCGCCGTACGCGTCCGTGCCTGTTCCGGTAGTAAATGTAGAATATTGGTATGATCGGGACGAAGGGATTCATGGTTGGTTCGTGTCGTTCGTCCTTCTCGTTGCTTCGCGTCGTCCTCGTCGCTTCGCCTCGTCCTCGTCGCTTCGCCTCGTCCTCGTCGCGTCGTCCTCGTCGCTGCCGTGTTCGTCTCGGAGCCGTGGATCGTGTTGTGGCGCGAATCGGAGCTTATGTGCGCCTCTCCCGGATGCTTTGACGTGCCGTGCGTAGCGACGGGTTCGGCGCGTACGGAAAGCGCATCGTACTTGTCCGGCCGGACGGGGCTGCATTTTTCCTTCCGTGCGACTAGATTCTGCGTTTCCGGATTCGCCTCGGTCGGAGAACAGGACCTGGTTTGGGTGAGTACGGCTCGGCCGGATTATTTGCTGTTGTGCGCATCGTACTTGCTCGTTCGGTGTGCTGTACGGATCGGTCGGGAAACAGGCTTTCGCATGGCGTTTTTCCCGACCGAATGGTATTGGGTGCGCCTCCGACCGAGATCGGAATCGGCCCCTAAGTCCTGAATTTGTCAATTTCAAATGTCTTGCAAATTTCGACAGTTGTCACGAGACGTGTGCAAAGATTTTCATTTTACCCACATTGCTTTCATTTTGTCTTGAAGAAATAGCAATGGCATTTTAGGTATGAATGTGTGTCAACATCAGCACCATTGCCCCGGTGGCTCACTCACAGTTTAGATAGAACCACTCACTGTAAGTGTTTACTGAGGCATCAACTCCTAAAAGTTGAAGTACAGAAGCCTTCTGGGTCTTTTTAGTCCAGCATAATTAACACAATGTTTCTAATTTGTGGCACAGTATTTTCTTTCACTTGAAGTCAAAGCCGCCAAAGTATGGAAGGAGGAAACAAATAACAAAAGCAAGAGAAGCACCCCCTTTCTTCCTCCGTCGCTCTCTAGGATGCTTGCATGCCTGATTACTCATTCCTTCACCCAGTTTTTACTATCCCGACATATACACCAGAGCAGCCGCGGCCGCTGCAGGTAAGAGCGGTAGGCCGGCTGAGGGGGATTTCGAGAGACGACCACAAGGGAAAATTAAATATTTATTTCATTTTCCCTTGTGGTCGTCTCTCGAAATCCCCCCCCCCCCAGCTGGCCCACCGCTCTTACCTGCAGCAGCCACTGCTGTACCAGGATTGTGTGGTTGTTTGGGGTGAGGAATCTGTGGACATTGTGTTGAACAAAGCCACTGACTCAATTTCACAAGTAGCATCCTGAGGTCTACAGAAATGGCACCATAAAAGGAAGGCTGTACACCCCAACACCGGTATATATCCTAATGATCAGTCCAAAAGAACTCACAAAGGTGCAGAGCTAGCCTGTTCCTAGCGCGTCCCCTCTCAAGAGCCTTAGCGATTCCATGTTTCATTCCTGTTCTAAAAAAGGGTAGTGACTTAACAGGACATTCCTCTTAACAACAGGTAAGCAATACGTAATACAAACGGTACAGGTGAACTTTCAAACAATTTCTCATAGATTACTCAAAGGAAGAGGAAGGTTCACATACTGAGGTTGTCTCGATTATGCTATAGTTGGGTATATATGTCTCCTCACTCTAATTATTTGTAAAGCGCTCTGATAACCGCACGGGTCATGTTCACGCTGTATAAATTTTTTTAAATAAATAGTCTATTTTTTATTGACAATGGTCAGTTCTTGGTCAGTGCATCATCATATGCTACAGTAGGTATCAGTGATATCAGGTCAGTGGGTTGCGAGTCGGTTTCACTGCCACTTCCCAAGTATTCTGGGAACGCTCTCTTGAAACAAAAGAAAGATTACTTCAGACGAAGAACCAGAGGGGACACAGCAGGGGATTCCATTGAGAAAATGCTTTATTGCAGGACAGACAGCATCAGCATGACGCGTTTCGGCAGTATAGCATTAATCATATGCTTGGAGCCAGGTGTCTGCATCGGTCCGCTATTCATACAAAAAGTCAACCTCCCATTGGTGGAGGCCCAGCTGAGTCCTGTTGGTTGAGAAGTCATGGCAGCCTGCATCGGAAGACTGCCACCCTCAGAATGCACCATCTTGGCAAGACAGGAGAACGTGTTGAAACGGACTTTTGAAATCCCATAGTGAGTGCTGGTGGCGGTGAGTAGCGTGAATGTGTGCAGATTTGAATGTCCTGGTACTGTGCCTGCTAAAACCTCATCTCCTCGGGTCCCCAGACGCCTTACCGCTTGAGCAAGTCCTGCGGTACTGGAGCCTCCGCCACAGTTGGCTGTTCTCCCCGTGTAGTCATGGGCTGTTTCCCCAGCAGCAACACGCAGTCCTTGGAAGCAGGGGCTGGGGCAAAGTCAATACCTTGACAACTAGAAAACGAGCTGAAAGCCCATGCCCATGGCGCTCCGGCCAGCTTTACAGACGGGTCCCCCCATTGGCGCCAAGGGCTAGCACGCACATATGCAGAGAAAGATTACTTCAGACGAAGAACCGGAGGGGACACAGCAGGGGATTCCATGGAGAAAATGCCCTATTGCAGGACAGACAGCATCAGCATGACGCGTTTCGGCAGTATAGCCTTAATCATATGCTTGGAGCCAGGTGTCTGCATCGGTCCGCTATTCATACGAAAAGTCAACCTCCCATTGGTGGAGGCCCAGCTGAGTCCTGTTGGTGGAGACGTCATGGCAGCCTGCATCGGAAGACTGCCACCCCCAGAATGCACCATCTTGGCAAGACAGGAGAACGTCTTGAAACGGACTTTTGAAATCCCAAAGTGAGTGCTGGTGGCGGTGAGTAGCGTGAATGTGTGCAGATTTGAATGTCCAAGTACTGTGCCTGCTAAAACCTCATCTCATCGGGTCCCCAGACGCCTTACCGCTTGAGCAAGTCCTGCGGTACTGGAGCCTCCGCCACAGTTGGCTGTTCTCCCCGTGTAGTCCCGGGCTGTTTCCCCAGCAGAAACACGAAGTCCTTGGAAGCAGGGGCCGGGGCAAAGTCAATACCTTGACAACTAGAAAACGAGCTGAAAGCCCATGCCCATGACGCTCCGGCCAGCTTTACAGACGGGTCGCCCCATGGGCGCCAAGGGCTAGCACGCACATATGCAGAGAAAGATTACTTCAGACGAAGAACCGGAGGGGACACAGTAGGGGATTCCATGGAGAAAATGCTTTATTGCAGGACAGACAGCATCAGCATGACACGTTTCGGCAGTATAGCCTTAATCATATGCTTGGAGCCAGGTGTCTGCATCGGTCCGCTATTCATACAAAAAGTCAACCTCCCATTGGTGGAGGCCCAGTTGAGTCTTGTTGGTTGAGACGTCATGGCAGCCTGCATCGGAAGACTGCGACCCCCAGAATGCACTATCTTGGCAAGACAGAAGAACGTCTTGAAACGGACTTTTGAAATCCCATAGTGAGTGCTGGTGGCGGTGAGTAGCGTGAATGTGTGCAGATTTGAATGTCCTGGTACTGTGCCTGCTAAAACCTCATCTCCTCGGGTCCCCAGACGCCTTACCGCTTGAGCAAGTCCTGCGGTACTGGAGCCTCCGCCACAGTTGGCTGTTCTCCCCGTGTAGTCACGGCTGTTTCCCCAGCAGCAACACGCAGTCCTTGGAAGCAGTGGCCGGGGCAAAGTCAATACCTTGACAACTAGAAAACGAGCTGAAAGCCCATGCCCATGACGCTCCGGCCAGCTTTACAGACGGGTCCCCCCATGGGCGCCAAGGGCTAGCACGCACATATGCAGAGAAAGATTACTTCAGACGAAGAACCGGAGGGGACACAGCAGGGGATTCCATGGAGAAAATGCTGTATTGCAGGACAGACAGCATCAGCATGACGCGTTTCGGCAGTATAGCCTTAATCATATGCTTGGAGCCAGGTGTCTGCATCGGTCCGCTATTCATACAAAAAGTCAACCTCCCATTGGTGGAGGCCCAGCTGAGTCCTGTTGGTTGAGACGTCATGGCAGCCTGCATCGGAAAACTGCCACCCCCAGGATGCCCCATCTTGGCAAGACAGGAGAACGTCTTGAAACGGACTTTTGAAATCCCATAGTGAGTGCTGGTGGCGGTGAGTAGCGTGAATGTGTGCAGATTTGAATGTCCAGGTACTGGGCCTGCTAAAACCTCATCTCATCGGGTCCCCAGACGCCTTACCGCTTGAGCAAGTCCTGCGGTACTGGAGCCTCCGCCACAGTTGGCTGTTCTCCCCGTGTAGTCACGGGCTGTTTCCCCAGCAGCAACACGCAGTCCTTGGAAGCAGGGGCCGGGGCAAAGTCAATACCTTGACAACTAGAAAACGAGCTGAAAGCCCATGCCCATGACGCTCCGGCCAGCTTTACAGACGGGTCCCCCCATGGGCGCCAAGGGCTAGCACGCACATATGCAGAGAAAGATTACTTCAGACGAAGAACCGGAGGGGACACAGCAGGGGATTCCATGGAGAAAATGCCCTATTGCAGGACAGACAGCATCAGCATGACGCGTTTCGGCAGTATAGCCTTAATCATATGCTTGGAGCCAGGTGTCTGCATCGGTCCGCTATTCATACGAAAAGTCAACCTCCCATTGGTGGAGGCCCAGCTGAGTCCTGTTGGTGGAGACGTCATGGCAGCCTGCATCGGAAGACTGCCACCCCCAGAATGCACCATCTTGGCAAGACAGGAGAACGTCTTGAAACAGACTTTTGAAATCCCATAGTGAGTGCTGGTGGCGGTGAGTAGCGTGAATGTGTGCAGATTTGAATGTCCTGGTACTGTGCCTGCTAAAACCTCATCTCCTCGAGTCCCCAGACGCCTTACCACTTGAGCAAGTCCTGCGGTACTGGAGCCTCCGCCACAGTTGGCTGTTCTCCCCGTGTAGTCACGGGCTGTTTCCCCAGCAGCAACACGCAGTCCTTGGAAGCAGGGGCTGGGGCAAAGTCAATACCTTGACAACTAGAAAACGAGCTGAAAGCCCATGCCCATGACGCTCCGCCCAGCTTTACAGACGGGTCCCCCGATGGGCGCCAAGGGCTAGCACGCACATATGCAGAGAAAGATTACTTCAGACGATGAACCGGAGGGGACACAGCAGGGGATTCCATGGAGAATATGCTTTATTGCAGGACAGACAGCATCAGCATGACGCGTTTCGGCAGTATAGCCTTAATCATATGCTTGGAGCCAGGTGTCTGCATCGGTCCGCTATTCATACAAAAAGTCAACCTCCCATTGGTAGAGGCCCAGCTGATTCCTGTTGGTTGAGACGTCATGGCAGCCTGCATCGGAAGACTGCCACCCCCAGAATGCACCATCTTGGCAAGACTGGAGAACGTCTTGAAACGGACTTTTGAAATCCCAAAGTGAGTGCTGGTGGCGGTGAGTAGCGTGAATGTGTGCAGATTTGAATGTCCAAGTACTGTGCCTGCTAAAACCTCATCTCATCGGGTCCCCAGACGCCTTACCGCTTGAGCAAGTCCTGCGGTACTGGAGCCTCCGCCACAGTTGGCTGTTCTCCCCGTGTAGTCCCGGGCTGTTTCCCCAGCAGAAACACGAAGTCCTTGGAAGCAGGGGCCGGGGCAAAGTCAATACCTTGACAACTAGAAAACGAGCTGAAAGCCCATGCCCATGACGCTCCGGCCAGCTTTACAGACGGGTCGCCCCATGGGCGCCAAGGGCTAGCACGCACATATGCAGAGAAAGATTACTTCAGACGAAGAACCGGAGGGGACACAGTAGGGGATTCCATGGAGAAAATGCTTTATTGCAGGACAGATAGCATCAGCATGACACGTTTCGGCAGTATAGCCTTAATCATATGCTTGGAGCCAGGTGTCTGCATCGGTCCGCTATTCATACAAAAAGTCAACCTCCCATTGGTGGAGGCCCAGTTGAGTCTTGTTGGTTGAGACGTCATGGCAGCCTGCATCGGAAGACTGCCACCCCCAGAATGCACTATCTTGGCAAGACAGAAGAACGTCTTGAAACGGACTTTTGAAATCCCATAGTGAGTGCTGGTGGCGGTGAGTAGAGTGAATGTGTGCAGATTTGAATGTCCTGGTACTGTGCCTGCTAAAACCTCATCTCCTCGGGTCCCCAGACGCCTTACCGCTTGAGCAAGTCTTGCGGTACTGGAGCCTCCGCCACAGTTGGCTGTTCTCCCCGTGTAGTCACGGCTGTTTCCCCAGCAACAACACGCAGTCCTTGGAAGCAGTGGCCGGGGCAAAGTCAATACCTTGACAACTAGAAAACGAGCTGAAAGCCCATGCCCATGACGCTCCGGCCAGCTTTACAGACGGGTCCCCCCATGGGCGCCAAGGGCTAGCACGCACATATGCAGAGAAAGATTACTTCAGACGAAGAACCGGAGGGGACACAGCAGGGGATTCCATGGAGAAAATGCTTTATTGCAGGACAGACAGCATCAGCATGACGCGTTTCGGCAGTATAGCCTTAATCATATGCTTGGAGCCAGGTGTCTGCATCGGTCCGCTATTCATACAAAAAGTCAACCTCCCATTGGTGGAGGCCCAGCTGAGTCCTGTTGGTTGAGACGTCATGGCAGCCTGCATCGGAAAACTGCCACCCCCAGGATGCCCCATCTTGGCAAGACAGGAGAACGTCTTGAAACGGACTTTTGAAATCCCATAGTGAGTGCTGGTGGCGGTGAGTAGCGTGAATGTGTGCAGATTTGAATGTCCTGGTACTGTGCCTGCTAAAACCTCATCTCCTCGGGTCCGCAGACGCCTTACCGCTTGAGCAAGTTCTGCGGTACTGGAGCCTCCGCCACAGTTGGTTGTTCTCCCCGTGTAGTCACGGGCTGTTTCCCCATCAGCAACATGCAGTCCTTGGAAGCAGGGGCCGGGGCAAAGTCAATACCTTGACAACTAGAAAACGAGCTGAAAGCCCATGCCCATGACGCTCTGGCCAGCTTTACATATATATAAATCCTCCTGCTGTGGCTAATGCAGGCGTGCGGCCCGATCATCAGGGGTGCCGTCACTCCAGCGCGTCCGCCTTCGGCTATCTATCACGAACGTCCTGCGTCACCTTAAAAGCAAGGACTCAGCACTCCCAGCAGTTTGTGGCAATTTCATCAATGTATTGGTGTGCGAGAAAGATCAACGCGTTTCGGTTGCACTGCAGCCTAGTTCACGATAAAGTCCTTGGGGTATATTCACAAGGACATTTGCTAAACATCTCCAAAAAATGTTAACGCAACTTTACACATCGCAGTCCATCGCGGGAAAATAACCCTGTGTTAACGTGGAATTCACAACACGGCGGTACCATGCGATAGTCACCTGAAACCGCGGACAATGTCCGCGATACAACCACCCCGACGTCGATAAAAACACAAACCCCAACACCTAAAAACGTGCGATGAGCCCATTCGCGATGAGGAAATCAGCGATAAGCAGCGCCAGGCCTGCCATACACACACGGCAGGTGGGAAAAGCACTACAAAATGAGAAAAACACACAAACACAAAATGACCAACACCGAAGCACCATGGAGGCAGCCGGAGCAGGCGCAGAGGACGAGCGCAACCCCACAAGTACCCCGGACGACCAGCCCGGGACCACGGTGACAGGGAAGGGAAGGGCAAGGACAAGAAGAAGAGGAAGACGAAGCACAGTCCGCAGGAGAATCGGATCCTGGTCACGGAGGTGATAGAACATCATCAACAACTGTTCGTAGCCTCCAATGTGTCATTGGGCACCAAAAATGGATTATGGCGGTCCATCGTGGACAAGGTGAACGCCGTCGGAGAGCACAAGAGGTCAATGGACGAGGTCAAGAGGCAATGGAATGACATCAAGCGCAAGACCAAGGAGAAACTCGCAGCCAACCAGAAGGCAGCAATGCAGACTGGAGATGGGAGCCCAGCGCCACAGCTGGAGCTGGATGACATGGAGGAGCTGGTGTCGACAGTCATCAGTGTGGAGACCGTGGCAGGAGTCGGGGCACCGGACACTGCTCGACAGGACACAACACAACGGCAACAGGGTGAGTAACCACCAGGTACTGGGGGGACGGGGGGAGATGGCCACAATGGCACAGATGCACAATCAAGTGGAGCACAGTGCACACCCACAATCACTCTGGATCATGGCCCTGATCTACAAACTGTCACAATGTACATTGCCATGCTGTCTGAATGTGAACATGTGCCATGCGGCCACTTACATGTGGACACATTGTAACACAGCAGCTCCCCTTCACATTGCAGGGGCACCGTCAACGCCACCTGCAGAGCAGTCCCAGCCACTCTTCACTGATGACGAGGAGGACACCACCAGCATCGACACCCAAGCCCTCCAAGACATCATTGAGCTCATCCGCCAAGCACCTCCAGGACCAGGGCAGCCCAGCTGCATCGAGGAGACCCCACACACTCCACAAACCACCCAGCAGGAGGCACCCACAACCCAGGCTGTCTCCCAAGACCCCCCCGAACAACCCATGGCCTTCCAGCACCATGTGTTGGAGGTCCAGAGGGAGATGGCTGAGCAGGTGCGGGTGGGGTTCGACCTCATGGCTACCAAACTCGACGCCAACCATGGGTGTCTGAGTCCCATCAGGGACCACTTGCAGTTCCTAACGGACACCCACACGCCGCTCCATGGTCTCCAATGAGCCCTGGCTGACATTGCTGGAGTCATGACTCAGAGACAAGAGCACCTGTCCGCTCAGGGTGGCTCCAGCGATCTCAGCCAGGAGATGGCACGCATGCGGAGGCTCATGGAGGACATGGTGCGGATGGAGGCGGAAAGGATGGCAGCCACCGCTGCACATCAGCGGAATGTAGCTGGGATCTACCAGGCCCTGCATGTCCTCATTATGGCATTGCTGCCACAAGGCGTGGCGCGGATGAATGCTGCTGCCCCTACACCATCCACATCTCCGCCCCCTGGTGTGTCCGTGCCCCACAGTGCGGAAGACATTCCACCTCCAGCACCTGATGTGGCAATGCCACACAGAGCGGCCGGCAATACACCTCCGGCCCCTGATGTGTCAGTGGCACACAGTGCCGCAGCCGGGAACAGCACCACCCACAGGTGGGGCAGAGCACACATCCGAGGACGTGGATGGGCTTGAGTTCAGAAGGAGGCACTAGCATTCATGTCCGCCACCTGGCCTGTTGCTCCTTGGTGCCGCACATGGCCCCATGACCTACCACTGACCCCCGATACACTCTGCGGCACTCACCTTGGACCACAACATGGACTTCCATATCCTGTTTGGTGACCAATGACACGGCGACCAGACTGCGGACTGTACTCTTCCTCATCCTCTGTCCTTGTCATTCCCCGATGGACTCTGGCTGGCCCTCCATGGGCCCATATAGTGAAGTGGGGTTGGCATGGCCCTGTACTGCTCCAGCTGCTGAACTCCACTGGATGTGCAATAAACATTCAGGAACGCACTGCTGTGTCATGTCTTTCATCATTCAAGTATGAATGTGTGGATGAATGTAGGGTCAGTGATTCCCCCTAACGGCAATGCTGCTCATCCAGTGGGATTCCAGTCACAGTGTGCTACGTTGCCGATTGCGTTACAGGTGCCGTAGACACCACAACAGGGACACACGCATTAGTCACTTCCTTGTCCGGACATGGACTGCACCACGCCCAGAGCCCCCGAGTCGTTGTTGCAAGCCCTGCGCTGGTCCGGCGTACGCCATGATGGACCACTCCGCTTACGCTCCGAGGGGGGCCACATCACCACATGTCGCAGGTCTATACGCTAGTGGTCTGCAGGTCGCTAGTCTAGTTGTCAGCATGTCGCGGCCACTCCCTGAGGGCAGGTTTCAACACACACCACACCCATCCGGCGCAGGCGTCACAGGCCATGTGACCCCGCCAATATAAGGGGCCGACAACGTCACATTCCCCTCTGCCGGTGGTGACTGGATGACGGACGCTCCACGGTTCTCAATCATAAAGGGCCCATGAGTTGTTGCGCACAGGGTTAGTGGCACCCGAAGCCTTGCGGCCGTCACGGGCCTACCACCACATGGCGCTGACTCGGGTTGCACAGGGTTAGTGGCACCCGAAGCCTTGCGGCTGTCACGGGCCTACCACCACGTGGCGCTGACTCGGGTTGCACAGGGTTAGTGGCACCGAAATTGCTGAGCGGGTGTGCAGCCTGCGATGATGACGTGTGCACTGATGTGGTCTCTGCCATTGATGCCTCAGGACTCAGCGTCATGTGTGGGACCTGATGGGCCGCGGTGCGGGTCCGCATGATGTGGAGCATGCCATGGTGGCGGGACCGGGACCTGGAGCTTGCACGTGCACGTGGTGTGCCCACTGGTGGACACACCGTTTGCGGCAGGTGAGCAGTGGGGCCTGGGTGCGCAAGTGCGGGCAGACAGCGCTGGGCGGCGGGAGGGGGTAGGGTGTGACTGCATGTGTGCGCAGGACGGACAGGCGTTGTTGCCGTGTGCAGTGAGATGGACTCTGCCATGATTGACTCTGGCCTCGTTTACAGATTGCAGACTTGGTGGCTTGCAGTGTATACCGGCACGTGGTTGGAGACACACCGGTGGCAGCAGGTGAGCAGTGGTGCCTGGGTGCGCGGGGGCGGCAGTGTCCCTCCTTCTCTCTCTCCCTCTCCCTTCCTTTCCCTCTCCCTCTCTCCCTCTCCCTTCCTTTCCTTCTCTCTCTCTCCCTCTCCCTTCCTTTCCCTCTCCCTCTCCCTTCCTTTCCTTCTCTCTCTCTCTCCCTCTCCCTTCCTTTCCCTCTCCCTCTCTCCCTCTCCCTTCCTTTCCTTCTCCCTCTCTCTCCCTCTCCCTTCCTTTCCCTCTCCCTCTCTCCCTCTCCCTTCCTTTCCTTCTCTCGCTCTCTCCCACTCCCTCCCTTCCTTTCCCTCTCCCTCTCTCCCTCTCCCTTCCTTTCCTTCTCTCTCTTTCTCTCTCTGCCTTTCTTTCCTTCTCTGTTTCTCTGTGTCTCGCTCCTTTGATGTGCGCATGACACACGTTCTGATTTTGTGCTTTATTTTCCAGGCTGTGACATCAGGATTGTCCCGGACGGACCCGACAGGAGTCTTCCGCATTGGTGTTTTGTGTTGTATTCAATAAAGTTTTTGGTTGTTACTTCAATGATGAGTGACTGTTTCTCGTTCTTCTGACCACACATGTGTGTTTCTTTGTGTCATTGTGCGACGTCATGCGCTTTTTGTGGCTCTTGTGTCGTGCATGGTATGTGTTTGTCCGGGGGGGTTGGGGGGGGCCTGGGAGTGGTGGCAGTGGGTGTTGTGGCCCTCATGGGTCTCCGGGCTGCATGGTCATTGTCTCCATGGCATCTGTGTGTCTTCAGATGTGGCTCTTGGCTGTGCTCCCTTTCATGCTGCAGGTAGTCGTCCTGCTTAACACCAGCAAAAGGCAGGTGTTAATTCCCTGGTGCTACCGCGGCTTATCGCCTGTTTTTGGTTCGCATCGCAGATCTGGCAGTTCGTTGTGAAAGTGGTGTTGTGGTTTTTTCATGTGTTTTTGCACGGGAACGTCTACTCTGCATCTCATTAGGGTTAGTTGGTGGTGTCCACCGTGGAGATAAATTTTGCGGCAGTTCTCCCGGGAATACTGGCGATGTCTGCAGTTTGCACCCGCTTGTGAATGGGGTGTTAAATCTATCTCCACTTTTGATGGGTTAAGGTGGAGATAAATCAGCGGGAGGTCCTTGTGAATATGCCCCCTTGTTTTTAAGGTAATGCAGGATGTTGGTGATATATATATATATAACTTCGTTCCGCATCAGGTGTGCAGGAATCCTCCTAACAACCACGAACCACGAACCACGGACACGGACCAAAAGTAAGTGCAAAATATTTATTTCTCCTCTGATGCCGCCATAACGTTTCGGCTCGTCCGAGCCTTGTTCACATGACATTGTACTCATGTCGAGCACCCACATTTAAAGTGACAGTGCAAATTACAAACAACCATGTGAGCAGAGTGCTCATAGACATAAAAGACATATAGTTATAGGTTGAGTTATTCACCTTATAATATCATTTTGACGTCAAATCTATATGCAGGTAAAAAAACACACTAAAATCCATATAAATAACATTATAAAAAAAGAGATAAAATCAATATATTAAAAGAATTGATTGCTTCTTAGTAACAGAGAATAAATGTGTAATTACATTATTAATCTGATGTTACCCTTGTCCAGATTGAAGTACGGCATAATGCTCCTAATCCGTCACACTCTCTTTTTTTAGGGTCAGTAGACTTGACTGCCCTCTATGGAATTCGTATGTAATTTAGTGCAATACTGTTTACGACAATAAATAATAACATTCTGGGTTCAAATCCCTTTATCGACAGTATCCTGCTTCTCGAAGTTATATAATTTATGCCTATGTAGCAACTGCCTGTGCGTGTACGAATATTATAGTTGTGATGTATTGAACCTAAAACCTGTGACTGTTAAAAATAAGCACATTAAAACATTCATCTTAGACAGTTACCATTATAACATTGGCACAATTGCAGTGTAAGAGCCAGCGAGAATCGGTATCGGTTACATTGTCTTGTTGATAGGAAGCCTCCAGAAATGTAATATTTTAAATGCCAAGCGGGTTGGGTGTTCATCATTAAAACATTTGTATATAATATATTATATGAATGAACATGTAAAACCCCCCCACATATACACCGACATTCCGTTGTTCCCATACCTACTCACAAGGTCTGAACCCTAATCATCAAGCATAAACCAGATCACAAGATTGTGACGAACTTCCCACTAATTTAAATATAAATATATAAATAAATATATATATAACAATATATAAATAAATATATGAATACAAGTATAAAAGTGCCCATAAAACCAGTTCATAAATACCTCATCTATGCTAAAAAGGAAGGTAAAAAGAGTTCATACTACATAGTCAGTCAATGTGTATATGCCCATATATGTTCGATTTCAACCCCCTGATGTTATTCTATCCTAAGCATGTGTGTAAGTCCTCCGTGGCATTCAGCCCCCCTGGGGTTTTGGAATCGAACTGGAGAATAAATCTTGCCTCGAGTTTACGCAGTTTGGATTCCCTGTTACCACCTCTTCTGCTGGGTGAAATTGCATCTACTACAAAGTATTTGAGCCCCTCGTTGTTACTATTGTGAAACTCCCTAAAATGTCGTGCCACCGGATATGTGTTATCTTGGTTGGATATGGCACGGAGATGTTGCAAAATGTGTTTGTGTACAGGTAGCTTAGTGCTACCTACGTACTGAAGCCCACATGGACATATCAGTACGTATATGGCATATTCTGTTTTGCATGTAAGGAGTTTAAGAATCTTGTGCTCTTTATCGCTAAAGGGTTTTTTATATGTTTTGGTGCTAATACCGTGTAGGCAAGCTTTACAAGTCTTACACTTGAAAAACCCACTATTGGTCTGCAGCCATGTGGTTTTTTCCATTGTTTCCGGACTAGTATTTACCAACTTGTCCCTCATAGAGGGCCCCCTTCTATGCGTGATGGACACCTTAGATGGTAATATGGGTCCAACCACTGGATCACTGAGCACTATAGGCCAGTTTTTGTTGATGATTCTGTGGAGGCTGGTATGCTGTCTACTGTAGCCCATGATGATTCTCATCTGGTTGGTTTCGCCACTAGCTCATCCTCTATTCATCGCCCCTACCAGAGATACGGTGTGGGCCTCCTTCCTTTTGTCTATAAGGAGCTCATCCCTACTATGCCTCATGGATTTCATCATTGCGCCGTTGATGATTTTCTCAGAGTATCCCCTGTCTTGAAACCTCCGTTTACTATGCTGTTGTGCCTCTTTTAGATCCAATTCATTACTGCATATTCTTCTGAGGCGTAGCATCTCCCCATATGGGATACTGTTAATGAGGTGTGCCGGGTGTGCGCTACTGGCATGTAAAGTGGAATTACCGGAGGTTTCCTTCCTATAGATCCTAGTCTCCATTCTATTGTTGTGTATAAATACTTCAGTGTCTAGAAACGTTATTGACGTTTGGCTCATTGTTACAGTGAAGTGGAGATTAAGGTCATTGGCATTGATACCACTTATGAATTCATCTGCCTGCTGTTTGGTGCCATCCCATAATACAAAAAGGTCATCAATGTATCGCAACCAAACAATCACATTATTATCCAATACTTTTCCAAAATCGCGCCTGAGGACCAGTTCCTCCCAGCTGCCCATATGGAGACAAGCATAGCTGGGAGAAAAACTGGCCCCCATAGCTACACCCCTTATCTGTTGATAGATGAGATTATTAAACATGAAATTGTTGTTCTTAAGGCAATGCTCCAACATTTCAAGTAACATGTCATTGTGGTCTTTGTATTGAGGTGGCCTCCGGGAAAGGTAATACTGAACCGCTTGTATACCGTCACAATGTCTGATGCTGGTATAGAGGGATGTTACGTCCAATGCCATCATCCAGTAACCCTCCCTCCAGTCCAAACCACTTGTTTGATCTTACGCAGAAAATCCCCAGTATCCTGCACATATGATTGTAATGATTTCACAAAGCCTTGTAAAAAATAATCAATGTACACTGATGTTTTTTCTAAAATCCCTTCCCTGGCAGATATAATTGGTCTACCAGGAGGTTTGTTGATGTCCTTATGGATTTTGGGAATAAAGTATATGGACGGGGTTACCGGATTATCTTTTTTCAAATATTTATATTCGTCTTCGGTAATCATTTGCTTATTTTTCCATGTCATCAATTTCTTATAGTATTCCTTGTGTGCCTCCTTCATGGCCGCAGGGGTATTCCGTAGATAGCATTCCCTGTCATTGAGTTGTGAGTACACCTCCTTATCATATTCCTCACGCGTCCAAAGTACAATGTTGCCTCCTTTGTCACTACTTCTGATAATAACATTCTTCTCCGATTTCAATTTGAGAATGAGGGCCTCGTATTGTTGATTTTGTTTGTTGTATTTGCGCCGTTTGGTTAAAGTTTCTTTATGCAATTTTTTAATTTGTGCTGTAACATTCTCATGGAAGACATCCATTGAATCACGAGGCATTATGGGGTTGAATGTGGACTCTGGCTTGTATGGTGTCGATTGTATTCTCTGTTGTGGATATATGGTGTCCCCACCTGACATATTGTATTGCTGGTTGAATTCATCATATCCGGCCCCTTCTTTTTCCCATAATTCCTGCATCTCCAAAAGAATAGGGGCATCAGATTGTGTCAGTCCTCTTATATTGTCCATGTCTCTCATTTCCGTGGATGTCTTGTTAAGCGCATGGAATTTCATCAATTTCAATTTTCTAACTGCTTTGTAAATGTCCAATCTTGTGGAAGCGTAATCAAAGTCAGTTTCAGGGGCAAACGATAAACCTAATTTAAGAATATTTTCTTCATCTTGGGTTAATTTCACTTGTGTTAGGTTTATGACGGTTCTGTTCGTAGCAGATTCAATCCTTATTTCTTTGTCCACTGTCCCCTTCCCCTCTTTTTGTTGTAATTTGGAGCGCCTCCTGCTTGCCTTGCTCCTCTGCCTGCGCTTGTAGTTGGCATACTTTCGCTGTAATTTCTTTGTGGTCTGGGGCAGAGAGTTTGTCTTCTTTCGTGGCATAAACAATTAATTTCCTCCCCGGGTGATGGTTTTGTTGTTCGGCCACTTTTTCCCATATTGCGTAGTTCAGAATCAGGTCACTGCCCCCCATTGAACTCATGTCGGACTGAGATGTTTCCACAGTGTTCGTATTCCTATTGTGGACCTTCGGATTTTCAGTGGCCCTATATTTGGAGACACGTAGGGCGTCGTATTTTTTAGCAAACGTGAAAATTTGCCCCAGCTCGTAATCATTGCGATCCCTCTGGAATTTAAATGCCTTCCTTTCCATGATTTTGGCCTCCTCTTTTTAAGTCTCATTGTCATTTCATTGATTAATGTGGTTTTTCCTCCGTCACTGCAATTTTGTCCAATTTCTCATTTATTTCTGCAATATCCCTGAGTAGTTGCGCCCGGTCAATATCAGCATATTTTATAAGAATTAAAACCAGTCTCCGAGATGACTCTAG
This sequence comes from Calotriton arnoldi, assembly GCA_963921515.1. Classification (NCBI taxonomy): domain Eukaryota; kingdom Metazoa; phylum Chordata; class Amphibia; order Caudata; family Salamandridae; genus Calotriton; species Calotriton arnoldi. Next base: position 1,910,677 of record CAWUFW010002973.1, read on the forward strand.
ATTACTCTCAGCCCATTCTTTCATGAGGTAGGGATTAGGATTCTCATAACTGGGGGCCGTTAATATCCTCAGTCCCCTTGGGATCCGGTTGACATCGATGTACCTCTGGAGTGATCTAGATTCCCACCACTTGCTCTGTTCACTGCGTAACTTTTTTTCTAAAATTTTATATTTTTCTTTTAAAGAACCGTCGTTTTTATTGCTTTCATTGCTGCTTTTATCGCGTATGTTGGGTGGTATCGGGAGGCTGTCAGAAAACATCGTCATAGCTGCTGCCTCCCTATCTCGTACAATATCGGCTGACATACTTATGAGGTTAAGTTTGTTTTAAGTAGGCTGAGCGGTAAATTCATTAGTTTGAAGCCGCTTTCCCACTGCACATTTCTCACCTCCCCTGAATACCTGTTGTGTTCTGCCCGGATTCGTCTCTGTATCCTCCGCGTCCTCCGACCCGGGTTCAGCAGCTCTTCCTCCGATCATGGCGTGCTTCGTACAGGTTCAGGGGGGTCAAACGCTGTGTTTCGTTCTGGAAATAACCACTTCCGGGTAAACCTGGAAAAAGTTTCACTTTGCGCGTTGACACAACGCTGATGAGGGTCCCGTGTTTGGCCGCGTGAAACTAACGGCCACACATATAACTTCTTTCCGCGTCAGGTGTGCAGGAATCCTCCTAACAACCACGAACCACGGACACGGACCAAAAGTAAGTGCAAAATATTTATTTCTCCTCTGATGCCGCCATAACGTTTCGGCTCGTCCGAGCCTTGTTCACATGACATTGTACTCATGTCGAGCACCCAAATTTAAAGTGACAGTGCCAATTTCAAACAACCACGTGAGCAGAGTGCTCATAGACATAAAAGACATATAGTTATAGGTTGAGTTATTCACCTTATAATATTTTGACGTCAAATCTATATGCAGGTAAAAAAACACACTAAAATCCATATAAATAACATTAGAAAAAAGAGATAAAATCAATATATTAAAAGAATTGATTGCTTCTTAGTAACAGAGAATAAATGTGTAAATACATTATTAATCTGATGTTACCCTTGTCCAGATTGAAGAACAGCATAATGCTCCTAATCCGTTATATATATATATATATATATATATATATATATATATATATATATATATATATATATATATATATATTTTTTTTTATAAACGCGCTACAGATTCAAGAAATTGGGTTACATATATAGCTGGGCAAGAGAGTGTTCCTGCATTGAGCTAACTCGCAATATGCAGTTTGGATTTGCTGTTATTAATCCAGCCTTTCTGTTCCCCCATCCCCCTCCAATGCATGTCTTGGTGTGAACGGAAGAAACATAAACATAAGGCACATTCTAATTTAGTATTTTAATTAGATGTGCAATAACAGTTTTAGAGACATTTTTAATTGGTTATTAACCCTCCACCCTCGGAGCAGTAACCAGGGCGCTGCCTTATTTCCTTTAGGACCAGGTATACCGCAGGCACATAATAAATGCGAAATATTATTCTTGGGCTATTAAAAAGTATGAATATTAAGCCTTACCGATGTTATTGAGCTAACAGCCCGTTAGTTAGTTAGGAGACGGAATAGGCAAAACTACATAAAACATGGAGCTGTTGAAAGGTAGAGCTGTTGAAAAGTGAGCGTCAGCAATCTATGTTTTTTTAATAAAACTTTGTCAGTGCTCGGAAGGATGGTTTGGGGGTAATTGGATTCGCATTCCAGGTATTGAAACAGCAACTTTTGCTAATTGCTGGCAGAGCCCGGCCCCATCCCTGTAACAGATACAGAGCGTATAATTAGCACACACTGGACAAACACCTTCGTTAGTGCCTGCCTACTTGGGGACACTGCAGCTGCTGTCCCAGCTGGCTCGGTCCCTGGTGCTTTCCGCCAGCTGCCTGGCGAGATCCCCTCGGTGCTGACATTTTTCTTGAATGTTTCAGACATCCACAACTTCCCGTTTTATTCAATCTGGAGAAGTTGCTAATTAAGTCCTTTTGCATAGATAGCCTCTGCAAGTATTGTGCAGGGAGCCTTCACACAAAGCCTTTTAAAGGGGCAGTGTCTTTAGGAATGGGCTTGATAATTAAGCACCCTGAATATATCTGCAATTAGTGATTGGGGACACAATCTGGTGACATTGACTAGTTCCTGGATCCACTCTTGCATGCCCCACCCTAGCATCCCCTGGTCGAAGTTACAAAGGTCATTCAGTACCAAACAAAAGTATTTAACTAGGACAGCTCAGAGAGTTGTTTAATTCCCAATGTAGCTGCTTTATTGGCAGACTGAGTACCCACCTCAAATAATAACCACATTCCTTGTCAGAGTGAACCACCAGAGTCACTAAATTAATCTGAGCTGATCCCTCGATGGCTATGGAGCTATCCACTGGTGCACCCTTCGCCCATCTCCAGGGTCCTTGCTTAATCAGTCAGATCAGGGAGGGTGGGGATGAATCTCAAATTTCCCAACTAAAGAAGCAGCGGGCTGCAGGGTGGAGAGGTAGGATGACCAAGGCTCGGGATGGACTGTTTCCATGAGGAAGATGGGCAGTACTGATTTGCATTAAGTGGGCCTCTGTCTGGAGTGGCTTAATGGGTGAAAAACGACAGACTGGAATGCTACCCTGAGCGATTGTCACTTGTTAGACTATTTGCAAGCATTCATCCCATCACCTTTTGAAGGTTTGATCGCCAGTAGTATGCATGGAAAGCTGAGACTGTATACAACACAAAGACTGCTGAAGGAATGATTTCATAGCAAAAAGCTGGTAGATGTAGAGATTGGTCCAGTACTATCCAATCAACGTAAATGTATCATCTTACATCAATAGTTTACAAGGATAATTCATTAGGGGCAAGAATGAAAAATAGCGGTTAAGTATTCTGTGCTCTGACATAAATGTTTTTAATTACACCAACATGAATATATACCTTTACAATATTCATAACACAACAAAAAACATAACAGTAAACATAGGGTCACATATATACAATACAGTCCATATAATACATACAAGTAACAGAAATTATCTGTTTTTCAAGAGGTCTTATGTGAAGTACAGTGTCACTCAGTCTTACCATATGGTCTCAGAAGTAACAGTATAAGAAGTAATAATACATCTAATTATATGATGGGCTGATGTGAGTGAGTTGTCGGCATTTCTTTCTCTATATGGTAAACCTCCAAGAGACCATCTTCAGGGGGACCCCAAAAACATAGCTTGGAGGTCAGGGTATTCCAACCCTGTCCCCTTTTATTTATTTTCACTTTTTTGGGGGGGACTCGGCTTGAAGCCAAGTCCCAAGATGGCTGCCAACAATTACTGGTTGAAGTGTTGACAGCCAATCAGAGCAGTGCTTTCCCTGCACAAGCAAATTTGTTGTAAGTCCGTTCAGCGGTTCGGACTGAAGTTGTGGCTAAAGGTTCCTATGGGAATTAACATTACAAACTCACCCTTATTTCGCGCCCCAAATTCACGGTGCCCACTGCATGGATCACCCCCAAACTTTCCATGACAACCAGAACCTACCTTGACATTGTTTTGGGAAAATGTCACGACTATTGGTCAAACAACTCCAAAGTTATAGGCAAGTCAAAAAATGCTTTTCCTATGGAAACTTGGTCCCACCTGGACTTGTAAGGCCTTCCTGGAAACTCATGACTGCGTTCATATACAACTCAATGGCTTGGAGTCCCTGCCTTCTGATCACTTATTTTACATTTATTTTCACTGCAAGAACTCTTCTTCATCTCTGCAACAAGAAGACTCATCAAATTAAAAAAGTTGTCAAATTGGTGCTTTCAGGCAGCCCTCAATGATTCCATTCCTCACCTTTTATAGATCATTTTCTCAGGTGACTGATGGCACCATGTACTAAGCACAAGTTACAAATAGAGGAGGGCACACTCTAAAATTAATAGGGTAAGCCGAGCCAGAAGAGAGCCAACAGTCTGGCTTGGCTCGAAGAGTCTCTGTAAGAGCCAAGCCATGAAAACGTTTAACCTGTATATTGTGGAATAAACATAATGTAAAAATATGATACTATCAGTTCAAAATTCAAAAACATTTATTTCGTTTATATGCAGAAGCGTTTCTCCATAGTACCTTAGATTATATCACTGCATAGACAGACATTTATTAAGAGTCATAGTTTTTAAGCATGAACTTAGAAACATTCATGGCTATTGCCAACTGCAATGTTATCAGTGAACTAAGAAGCAAGTCATTAGTCCTTATTATACATGGGGCAATATTGTAGTCATTTAAATTAAACATAAGCAGTGCTTGTACAGCCCACACCCTGAACTCAAGCTCTTAAAAGTGCTCTCATATGTAGTAATAAAAAAAGAGGTTCTGTGAAATCAAAAGTTTGCTGAGGATCACACAGTTTGGACAAGCTGGGAAGCTTCCAGTTTGTCTGGTTTCACATTCTGAAATTCAGCCACCAGATATATGGCTCTGTCTCTCTGACTCTCTCCTGTTTTGCATCACAGTTCTCTGTTTTGTCATTTATTCTTGGCGCACAACAAGGAAAATCGTTACTGATGTAGTAGACCCGACCCAGGGATCCCAGACCCAACTACGAAGGCATGAATGCATATATTTGGGGGGTGTCATACCCCAAGTACCCCTCCTGAGGCTACGCCTCTGCCCATCTCATTGCATCTGTGTGGCATCAGATATTGGCCACTCACAGATGTCATGTACTGAACTTGCTCAGATGTGATGCATCGCCATGTTTCGGTAATGTGGGAAGCAGACAGCTTCAGGTGACAACAGAACACTCTTGTGAACCAAGATAATGGCAGTTTGAGGAGGCAAGGAGAGGGATTGTCTAGTAGGTTTTATCACTGAGTTGTCATCTAGCACAGGCCTTGCCACAAACACTCCCCATGTGCTGCCTTTCAATTACTGAATATGGTGGAAAGTCCTCTAGAAGGAAACAAGTGTATAAAATATGGCCTTTCAGAAATGATACTCTTTAAGGCAGATCTGAAAGTCCTCTATCAATAATGTACTACAGGTTTTAGTACCTTTTATTCGAGACCCTGAACAAGAAATTCAAAGGTGGTGGAGTGCCGAAGCTTTCGTGTTCCACAAGCTCTTTCATTTAGCAGTGATTCAATATAGTTAAAGAGAAGGTTCCTGTATTACGTACCACTGGCACTTTCACTCATATTTTATTTAAACGTATATTCGAAAGAGGAACTTTTAGGTATTTGCACTCATCCTAAGTGACAAAAGGATTTTTAAATTAGATATCAACGAGCAAGTCTGCAAGCAAGAGTGCTAGTTTGCATATGCCTAGAATTGTAAACTGTCTGCATTGCTCACTCAAAATGCAGGAATCTGCCGAGATTGTTCATGATTCTAAGAAACAGTTGTACTTCTGCATCCGTAGGGTTGCTATCTTGCACAAGTGCAGAACATTTTGGATTTCTTAAAACGTCCAGGTCATGCCTGGAAAACTACACCAGTTTCAGCATTGTAGGTCTAATCTTGGACAACCGCCCAAAAATACATGCATTTATTTTACCATGAGCAAAAACAATGCACTTAATAGCTTTCTTTCTTTTGTCAAAGTGGTAATCATTTTCCCCACGTAGACCCATACATTCTCACCAAATATGGGTATGTTCTCAGCCCTTCCAATCCTGTAAAGTGATTTACAACTGGCCTTGTCAGGACTAAATCTCTCACTGGTTCAGGAGTAGAAAGGGTCCAGAGAGGAGTTTGTTAAAGTCCATAAACAGTACGCTAGTTGCAATTCGCAAACTTCAAAGATGGTCCAACCTGGAACCTCTGCCAGTGCTTAATTTGAAAGAGAAATAGCTTTCTGATTCGGACCATCTAAAAATAAGAAAAGGCATTTTCTATTTCTCTGATCGCTTGCACCATCTCCTCGTTGTGGGTCTTCAGAAGTGCACGTCGAGAATACACTTCATGGTCATTTTATCTATATTAAGTCAATGATCCATTACTTACATTTTTAAAGAATATATATTTATTTACCTTTTTGTAGTTACAGAATTCACAAAGTGGGAAGTGCTGAAAAAATATTCACAAAGGCAGTGATTTACAAACAGGTTAACAAGGCACAACCATAACACTCAGTTTGTGGGGGACGCGCCTTCCGATCTAAATACAACATTTCCACTTATTCTTTACCGTTGTCCCGCTCCCCTTCCTTGAGCACCAAAACCTGCCACTTTCAAGATAGCATGAGCCAGATCTAGAGAAAACGGTCTTAAAAATTCTCACCAGAACCCAACCTAAGTAAGAGGAACTTCTTGAGATCCCACCACTAGGCCTGAGTCAAACTTTTTTTCCTGTCCATTTGCAGATTCTGCTTCAGCATTCTGACATTGCATAAGTTGGAGGTTGGCCTGTTACTTGTCCCACCGGATGTACTGCAGGGGACATTATCCCGCCATCAATCCAAACCAGTCCAAAGGCAGAATGCCTTCTGCGCTGTCTTCAGCTCTTCTTTTTACTTGGAATGCTGCTCACATCCAGAACATCAAAATCTGGGAGTCCTTGAACAAAACAGCCTCTTTGAGCTTGCTCAAAGTCTATTGATGATTGTGTGTCCATCTCACTCCACTTTAGACTTCACGTTCTATGGCAAATACAAGGACAGTCCTCAAAATCTGCTCTGTAAAAGTGTTGCTCCAGGTCATCTTGCTTCTCTAATCAGTCATCCAGAAACCCCGTGAGGTCCTTTGCTCCCAGTCTAGGTCGGGCCCCAGTGAGTCCTATGTAAATCCCCTTTGTTCTCTTCAGGATTGCAGCTGGTCTGCCACATTGGTCTAGCCACTGTTTACAGTGGTAATTAGTTTTCCCCTCTCCTGCCACTGCAGAGGTGTTCAAATCTGGAATCACCCAACCTGCCAGCCCTTCCTCCAGGACCACGATCAGCCCAGTAAAGCACACCAGGTGACAGGTGCTCAGATTCTGGTCACTGGCAGTGGAAGGCCCAGGTCACCGACCAGCAGAGGGAGGGGAGTGAGGTGAAGAAATACCCCCACACACATGCATCTGCACATTGTTACTTTTTAAAGGAAGTGATTGACACCAGATGAGCCCAGTGACTTTAATACTTCAGCCTGTGTTGCTGATTTTCATTAGTTGTCCCTCATGTGGCAGAGTTTCTAAGTGGAGACATCATCTTACTCTGCTACTAAGGTGCACGCACCTGCATATATTCACTTTTTTTTGCAATAATCTAACCACAAAACCAAGGATGTCAATTTTTGGTAGCCCTTAAGCTCACCTGATATGGTCCCGGCTAGCTTTATATTCCGGAGTCATCAAGGCAGGATTGAGAGGCCAAAGTAAACAGTGCTCTTGGGGTTGTGATTAATTCCCATTACCTTCACATCTTGACCTTCCACATATTGACCTACTTCAAGGCAATCAACAGCAAATAGGAAGCTCTTAAGGAGCTAAGTATGGGACAAGAGGTCAAAAATATATGTCCAGGGGCAAAGAGTGCATGATGCCACTATCACTACCCTTGACAGGTACCCTATCTTGGCTTTCTTTCTCCCAAATGTCATTAATTTTGAGTGATCACTTAGAGAGCCGTCTCTGAGTTGAAAGTCTCAAACTTTAATACCAATCTTTGGAGAGCACTTTAAATTTTTCAACTAAGGCTATGTTGTCCACAAATGAAACAAGCATTGGCATAGCCAATAGGTCTCGCCTTTGGGGCCTTATAAGTATTTAGTTATGCAGCACAATATCCTTGGTGCAACAACATCAACGGTTGCATGGCTAAACACTTATAAGGTTCCAAAGGCGAGACCTATTGGCTATGCCAATGCTTTCCAGTCCCCTTTTCTTTCCTTCTTTTTTCTTCTTTTCTTTCTACCCCTGTACATAGTGTGAGTTTAAAGTAATTTGAAAAGGAATACATGGTGACATCAATATAACAGAGCCGTCCCCACCACAATACCCCCACAGTCACAATAGATATCCAACATATGAGGCAATCACACAGCTAGCTGGTCCAGTGACAATTATTCTAGATTTGATCATTAACATTCAAGGTTAAAGTTTCACAGTTGTTAACCTGGTATTATTAATCAATCAATCAGGGAATTGTAAGCGCGCTACTCACCCGTGAGGGTCTCAAGGCGCTGAGGGGGGGGGGTCCGCAGATCTGTTTAGCCGAAGAGCCAGGTCTTGAGGGTCTTCCTGAAGGTTAATCATTAGCATTGATTGAAGTCGAGCACTTAAAAAACAGATGCAGATGGGAAAACTTGGAATTGTAATGTGAAACATTTGATAAAAACTTTGACTACTGATGGAGCAAGGTAAACGAGAAAATTTTGAACCCCCTAATATTAACGTTAATAATTAATACAATTGTTCGTTTCAATAAATAACCAACACCTTATGTTTTCCTTATAAGTGTTCTTGGTAACATGCAGTATCTGTGCAAACTAATCTACTTACAATTGTTAACGTAAATAATGATAACATAATGATTTGCGTACTAATTAGAATAATATTGCATGATTTGTGCTACGTAGTAAATTGTCTGGTGGCAAAATAAAGCGGTTGGTAAGTAAGAAATAGCTTTATATGTCGCTTTTGCTAGGTAACACCTAACTGGGGTACGTAGAATGACGGGAGGGAAACGAAAAGGCTTATTTTCTTTATTCTTAACTATTATCTGTTTGTTTCTATGATAGTTCGTTCAAGCCTGCTAGGCCGTGCTGTAAAAATGGCTGCCGAGGCAAATAAGCTTAAAAGCGCAAGCGCAAGATGGCTTCCAAGCGGAAGAAAAAGCTGCGAACAAATACATCACGTGGGTGTTTCCAAAGCCCAGGATGGAAGAGGGATCAAGGTTATGATGACCTTTTTGCCCAGACGTGTGCCAAGGGGGACTCAGCGAAAGAGTGTGAGAACCAGAAGAGTATTTGTGAATTGACAATGAACTATTTAAAATAAAGTAACAGAAAGGAGATACAAAGAAAGACTGTCAATCGGATTGGTAATGTCCTGAAACCGTGAGAAAGGACAAAATTATTAAAAAAATTCGGAACTGGTTTGAGCAAGGAGGGCAATGAGGAGATGTTTGCCACCCCTCCAATGGACCAATTAGCGTGAATCTTGCCCCCAAAAATGAAACATTTCTGTTTAGTAAGCTAGTATTAGGGTATAAGAGGACCTACTCTTAAGTAGGAGGAGCGCTGCTTTTTACATATTTTTATTGAGCACTGGACGCTGGCGCTGGAGAAGCCGCTGCTATTTTCATAGGCCTTTATATTTTAATACGATTAATCTTTTACTCTTAATTCTGATTGAGAAAGAACGAGATTGTGGCAGAAAACCTGTATAGATGGTCCGTCGAGGAGGCCTGTTTAGCAGGACAGTCAGTCAGTTTTTGGGAGTTCTATGCTGGGATCTGAATTTAACTGCTGTGACGAACTTTATTTTTCCATCTAAAAGGGTATGCATTGCAATTTCAATGTATTCCTTATAATGATAATAAATGTATTGAACTGATTAATAAAACTGAATTTATTCATGCTTACAAAATTTAGATAAATTATATTATAATCAAATTTATGAGTCTGTGGTTCTTTAGCTCAATAATAAATGTAAATGTTAATAAGAGTTTAAAGTGATTGAGCTGGTCTTAATCACCATCAACTAATTCCTACTAGTTGGTCCATCGACCAATGAGCGGAATACCTCGAAGTTTGAGAATTATCGTGTTGATTTAAAAAGGTATCCCGTCTCCTTCCATCAAATCATTAACTTTTTCTCCTAAGTAAAGGCGGATGAGTTCCAGGGAATATATGAGAGAGTGAATGTTTATGAGGTGTTATGGGCCCCACCGTCATATTGGTATAGTTGTGAAGAGGAATGTATTTCAACCTGGATGTCAGTGCTTAGAGGAGAAGAAATTATATTGATAGCGCTGGATCACTACACATCGTTGTAAGATCTGTACGTGAGTTACATGGAAACCAATACAATGTTTGAAAAAAAGAGCAGAGGCCCAGCTGAATGTACTTATTTTCTCACTGGAATAGCAAATGAACCGAAACAATGCAGGTATATCAAACGAAACCATGTGGAGACAGCAAAGAGCTAACCATGAGAAACACCCCCAATAATGAAGAGGCATATTGGCAGAAACCGTGGCTCAGAGACCCTAAAAGCACAAGATACAAGTGCTCAAAAGAGCTCTCGTCAAATGAGCAAAAGGCACCACTTAAGGCCACCTTGCAATAGAGCCTTGCCCGCCCAAACAGAGGCAGCACCAAAGTACAATTACTCAAACGAGACTTACCAGCCAACTAATTCATGAGTCATCACTGAGGAGTACTCCTTAAAAGACATCTCAGCAACCAATATGAGATGGCATGGATTATCAGATCTCAAAAGCGACGTCAATCAATCAATCAATCAATCAATCAATCAATCAGGAGTTTGTTAAAGCGCGACTACTCATCCGTAAGGGTCTCAAGGCGCTAGGGGTGGGGGGGGTGCAGGTTCCATTCCATCAAGGAGGGGGTCTGTCGAAGAGCCAGGTTTTGAGGTTTCTTGCGAAGATGGGGAGCGATGTTGTCTGTCTGAGGTGGAGCGGAAGGGCGTTCCATGCTTTGGCCGCGAGGAAGGAGAGGAGCGGCCTCCCGATCTGGTCTTTCTGGTGCGGGGGACCACGGCGTAGGAGAGCTGGGCTGATCGTAGGGTCCTTTGGGGTGCGTGGAATTTGAGTCGGCGGTTCAGGTATGCTGGTCCGGTGCCGTGGAGGGCCTTGTGTGCGTGGGTGAGCATCTTAAAGGTGATTCTCGCCTCGACGGGGAGCCAGTGGAGTGTGCGCAGGTGCTGGGAGATGTGGCAGTGTTTTGGCAGGTTGAGGACCAGTCTTGCGGCGGCGTTCTGGATGTTCTGTAGTTTGCGGATGAGGTTTTTGTTTATTCCGGCGTAGAGTGCGTTGCTGTAGTCGAGTCTGCTGGTGACCAGGGCGTGAGTGACTGTCTTTTGGTGTTCGAGGGGATCCATTTGAAGGTCTTACGAAGGAGGCGGAGGGTGTGGAAGCAGGAAGACGAGACAGAGTTGATCTGGCGGTCCATTTTGAGCTCGGAGTCCAGGATGATTCCCAGGTTGCGTGCGTGGTCTGTGGGGGTTGGCGGGTTTCCGAGGGCGGGGGGCCACCAGGTGTCGTTCCAGGCATCGGGGTTTGGGCCCATGATCAGTACTTCTGTTTTGTTGGTGTTTAGTTGTAGGCAGCTGTTTTTCATCCATTTGGCGACGGCTTCCATGCCTTCTCGAAAGTTGCGTCTGGCGGTGTTGGGCTCGTTGGATAGGGAGAGGATGAGCTGGGTGTCGTCTGCGTATGACACGATGTTGAGTCCGTAGGTTCTGACGATGGGGGCAAGTGGAGCCATGTAGACGTTGAAGAGCGTCGGGCTGAGGGAGGAGCCCTGGGGGACTCCGCAGGTGGTAGGTGTGGGGTCTGAGAGGAAAGGGGGGAGTCTGACCCGCTGTGTCCTGCCGGAGAGGAAGGAGCAGATCCAGTCGAGGGCCTTGTCCTGGATTCCTGCGTCGTAGAGTCTGCGTATTAGGGTGCGGTGGGAGACTGTGTCGAATGCCGCTGATAGGTTGAGGAGGATGAGGGCTACTGTTTCTCCTTTGTCCAGTAGGGTGCGGATGTCATCTGTTGCGGCGAGGAGGGCGGTTTCCGTACTGTGGTTTTTTCTGAAACCGGATTGGGAGGAGTCGAGGATGTTGTGTTCTTCAATGAATGTGGCGAGTTGGCTGTTGGTGGCTTTCTCGATGACTTTCGCTGGGAACGGGAGCAGGGAGATGGGTCTGTAGTTTTTGAGGTCGGTGGGGTCCGCTGAGGGTTTCTTTAGGAGGGGTTGACCTCGGCGTGTTTCCAGTCGTTGGGGAACGAGGCGGTCGCCAGGGAGCGGTTGATGGTGTGGCGGAGCATGGGTGCGATGGTGTTGGCGGCTCTGTTAGAGATGTGGTGGGGGGAGGGGTCCCTGGGGGCCCCTGAGTGGATTGACTTCATTGTCTTCAGTGTGTCTTCGGCGGTGAGGGCTGTCCAGTCATCAATCGCTGGTTTCCGGGTGTCGGGGGTGGTTGGTGAGGGTTCAGTGTGTTGGTTGTCTTCGTCGAAGTTGTCGTAGATGCTCTTGATTTTGTGGTGGAAAAAGGTGCTGAGTTTGTCGCAGAGGTCTTGTGAGGGAGGGATGTCGGTAGACTCGCTGGTGGGTTGGGCGAACTCCTTGATGATGCTGAAGAGTTCCTTGCTGTTGTGCGCATGGGTGGAGATTCTGTCTTCAATCGCTTTTTTCCTTGTTTCTCTGATGAGTTGATGGTGGGCGTTCGTGGCGGCTCTGAAGTTGTTGTGGGCTTCTGTGGATTTGGTGTTCCTCCAGGCCTTTTCGAGGCGGCGGCATGTGCGTCTGGACTCTTGAAGTTCGGTGGTAAACCATCTGGCTTTCTTGGCGCGGGTATTGTTGTTTTTCTTGAGGGAGGGCTATGGTGTTGGTGCTGTCCGAGATCCATCTATGCAGGGTTCGGGCTGCGGTGTTGGGGTCGTCGTTTTCCGCGATGGTTGGGGTGGAGTTGTTGAGTGAGGAGGTGAGCTGGTCGTCGGTGATTTTGGTCCAGTTTCTTCGTGGAAGCAGGTGCTGGTGTCTGCGGATGGTGGGTGTTCTGAAGGTGAAGTGGACGCAACGATGGTCGGTCCATGGGAGTTCGGTGGTGTGGCTGAAGGTGATGGAGTTTCCTGTAGTGAAGAGGGGGTCGAGGGTGTGTCCTGCTGAGTGCGTGGGCTCGGTCACGATCTGTCGGAGTCCAATGTTGTGGAGGTTGTCCAGGAGGGATGTGGTGTTGGGGTCCAGTTGGTTGTCGAGGTGGAAGTTGAGGTCTCCCAGCAGGGTGTAGTTGGTGGATGCGATGGCCTGCGGGAGATAATGTCCATGATGGAGTTGGCGAAGGGTCCGCGGGGTCCAGGGGGTCGGTAGATGAGGGTTCCTCGGAGGGTGGCGGTGGGGCTGGCCAGTATCTTGAAGTGAAGGTGTTCCATCAGTTCTGTGGACTCGTCAGGGAGTGTGCTCAGGCGGAGGCTGGATTTGTGGACGATGGCGATTCCTCCTCCTGGGCGGGTGGGGCGGTCCTTCCTGGAGATCTTGTATCCTTGGGGGATGGCGATGGCGATGTCCGGTCCCGAGGTGGTGTTGGTCCAGGTTTCGGTGAAGAACGCTACGTCCGGGGTGGTGCTGTCGAGGAGGTCCCAGATTTCTGTGGCGTGTTTGTGGAGGGATCGGACATTGAGGAGGATGCATTGCAGGGTCTTCGGTTCGGTTGTGTTCTTGTGGGCGGGTTGTGCTGGATCCGTGTTCTTGGCGGTGCTGCAGGTGTGCCGGCAGCGGTGACAGCTGAAGGGTCCGTGGGTGTCGGCTGGTGATGCTAGCTTGCAGTTGTTGTTGCAGCCTGGGTTGAGTGCGTGGAGTGCTGCTGGGTCGTAGCGTTGGCGGGGCGGAGGTCCAGGGTTCCTGGTGCTGGTCGCGGACGGGTCGCAGACGGGCACAGACGGGCTTGCCTTTGACGCGCCTTCGGTGCACCAGCGGCGCGGCCGCGCACTGGCCGCCATTAAGTAGGGGTCGGGGAGGGCTGGACAGCTGGGAGGCGGGAGCGGGGAGGGGAGCTGGATTGGGCCAGTCACGCTGGTGGGGGAGGGGCCGCGGGGGCAGCAGCGGCGGGGAAAGGTAAAGGGAGGAAATAAGGGATAAAGAAAAAAGGGAAAATAAGCAGAAATAAGGCACAAAAGAGCAGAGATGCAGAAAAGTGCAGAAAGGTGAAAGATAAAAGAGGGTAGAAAAACGAGTGAAAACGAGTGTAAGAGCAGAGCGAGAGAAAGGGAAAATGAGCAGAAATAAGGCACAAAAGAGCAGAGATGTAGAAAAGTGCAGAAAGGTGAAGGACAAAACGGTAGAAAAACGAGTGAAAACGAGTGAAGGAGCAGAGTGAGAGGAAGGAGACAGAGGTCCACTGGACCACCAGGGATGAGGCGCAGGGAAACCTGCGGGTGGAGGAGGGCCTCGATCACCAACACTCAAGAGTGCAGGGGCAGGGGCACCTCACTTAATGGTGGAGCTGCGAGGGTGGGAGAGCAATTTCACTGACAATGAGTCAGGCACAATGAGGAGCTGGTTCTAGAGATCTTCAAACAAGAAACTCATTGACACAATGAGGAACCATCAGCAAGAACCATGCTTTAAAAGAGTCCTCATCTCCCACTTATGAGCCTCCGCTGAAGAATACCCTCCAAAAGGCCCCACCAGCATGGAAAGCTACGTCAGAAGACTATCCTGCAAGAGGTCTTAAAGCTACAGAGAGTAAGCAGTGCCTGACAATAAAGACAATAAAACATGAGGAGCCACTGATGAGAAGTGCTGCACAAAAAGACACCTTCCCACAACAATGAGGTCAAATAAAGAGTGATCCATGGAGTTAAAAATCAGTACATGCAGAAAAATGATAAGGATGGCCTACGAGGTAGGGGCTAACAGTCAAAACAGCATACTGCAAGGATTTGCATTTAGGGGTGATAAATCTGGAAGAGCTGTACACGATATGAAGGCAAGGGCTGAGGGGTTATTACTGGTCAGCAAACAGGAGAGGATCTATGGTTATATCAAAACAACTAAATTACATAAACAAAGTAAAGGCCAAGTACAGAGCTACAGGAATACAAGGTGCACAAGTGCAATATCATCTACAACAGAAGGTTTTGTGGCTGCTGCGCATGTCACTGTCAAGAGTAGAATGCCTAATTATGGGGGGCAAATTTGGAACCTGGAGCAGTATTTCCAATTCGGGGAGGTAGATTTGGGGTACTTATTTCGGTTCAACAGGCTACAACTAGAGTACTACTTCCAGTAATGGCGGTAGTTTCTCCAGAAGGAGCAGGTTAGACTGGAGCTGACACATACAGAGATACAAGTCAATGTCCAAATTTGTGCAGCAACTGAACACAGAAAAAGGGCTGCATTTCTCATCACAAATGGACAACTAGAGCCAGAAATCACGATTTCAGACTAAATGGTGCAGGAGCTAAGTAGTAACAATGTAGACATTTTCAAATACTCTGGAACAAATATAGGGGAGCAGCTGTACTATAGAAGGCTGGTTAAACCTGAAAACCGTGTTGGGTCTGTCCTAAGAGTACACTTACTGGCCACATAAAAGAGCCGGCAGCCATTGCTGCCTATTACATTTTCCATGAGTCAACACTTTTTATACAGAATATCTAAAACAGTTTATATTGGAAACACACTCAATGCCCAGTCCGTTTGCGCTTCAACATGCAACAATGTTACAATGAAATGGAGGCACATCCTTGGTAATAAGGCAGTCATTCAATCCTAAACTCCTACAGAAAATTCTCAGAAACTGTATTGAAAACCAACATGCGGCTTACCATCAAATTATTGTGTATAAACTTACTTTTCAAGTGCGAGATTTCCGACTTATGTCTTTAGATACGCCAAGACAAGCAGAAACCTATTCGCCTGCCATGAGCTGACCCAGACTTGCAGAGAATGGGCAATACTCATAGTGCTGGAGCCGACCCCCACAGGGATCACTCTGCTGACACGAACCGGAATGTAATCAGATGCAGAAACCCACATCACACACCCCGCTCTTCACACAATGACCACGCGTGGCTATCTTCGACACTGCAATGACACGAGCCTTCCACAAGACTGTACACTGCGGAGCATAAATCCAAGAGATGACGCGCCCCGGGGCGCACGTTCCGCCTTCATTGGCAGCTCGCGCATGCAGCCATTCACGGAGGCATGGCGCGCGGCAATTTAAACATTAAGAATGAGTATACACACGAGACACGGCCAGAAAAGAAAAGGCCACAAAGTGACAAGGAACATCCCAGAAAGAAGAAAATAGCCCCAGAATGTAAGGGTAACTCTGGCAGAAGGCACAATATCATAACATGATAATACATCCTAGATAGTCATTACAGCGACAAGAGACCAAATCGGGTAGTGTACTCACTCAGAAACAACAAGCGCTGGTCACACGCCGCTCCCGGCACCCCGAGCGCGGCGAACGCGCTAATTAATAACAATCGCACGCAGGAGACCTAAGAAGCCCGCGAGTGGTGCGTGCGTGCGCAGTCTTCACTTTTCAAGCACTGCACTCGTGCTTGTGGCGCGCCGCTGCTCGCTCCTGCAAGGTGGATGCCGCCACAAGCACGAGTGCAGTGCTTGAAAATGAGCAGAGCGACGGCTAAAGGCCCTCCTATGCAGCGCATGCGCGCTGCGTAGGCGAGACCTAAAAAATCTGTGCTTTCAGGGCTACCGTCCTGAGTTCTTCAGACTATTGAGCAATTAAATAACCTGCCAGTAAATGTACATATTGTAAAAGCAGGTGAGGAGGAATGCACAACCCTGTCTCCTGCCGTTCTCTGTTGTGGACTCTTGTCAGTTTCATATTTGAACTAAATCAATGTTTTGCACTTCCACCTTAGCGTTGAACAATAATACATTTTAACAGAGATTATTAATCTTATCGAAAACATTTCTTAAACCCATGAACAAAAGTGTATGTTTCTTATAATGTTATCACTGTTCTTGAGGAAAAAATAAAAAGATTCATGCAAAGATCCATCTTTGAAGTTACCTCTCGAAAACCATATTGGAAATGATCGGTAATTCCAGTCATGTCGAACTATTCTTATAATCAATCATATTTGAGTATCAATCAATGAAACTGAGAGATAGCAGACAGGACTATTGCACTCCTCCTTTTCGAAGGTTGAACTACAATTGCATTTTTCGTGGATTACAGTGTGGCATATTTTGTTAGAATATAATTTAAAGTGTAGGTCAGGAAGGAGCCTCAAATATTTGCACTACAACATATTAGGCCAGGAGTGATCATGTCTGGCCCTGGTGCTTTCACTGCCACATAAAATTCTGTAGACATTCATCTGTGGACCCCAATATCTTCAGTTGGTTTGTAATATTAAGAAAGAGGCTTTAATCGGGCCCTCGAGAATTTTATCTTAGGTCATTGGCTAGAATAGTCAATCCACATCTGTGTGTTTGTGACATCATCCTGCAATTCTGAGAGCCCTGAGTCTTTATTAGCAACAATCTGTTAGAAAATGTTTTGCTGTTTCATATTCAGTACCTCCAGCATAGAGTCCCAGAGCATTAAAAAAGATACACTATCTGAGATTGTGATTATGTGAGCATTTCCAATCCACGCTTACTGATGACAAAGGTGTTCGAGTATGGCTATCCCTGACTTGTTGATGATGAAACATGTAAACACAGTCATACCTACTTTATTAACGACAAAGACTACATGCATAGCAATGATCCCTTTTTTCATAAATGCCTCCATATTTTGGTGGAAATTTTTATGATCGCGCAGGATATTGCCATAACATCCGTAGGCAGATTTAAAGTAAATGGCCGGAAAAGGCAAATATGTAATCTGGAAAAAGGTGGGCTGCAAGCAGGTGGGAGACCTGTATGCTGAAAATGGGCTTCAATGGTTTGAAGAAATAAAAAATAATATGTGATTCCTCAAACGGAACAATTACATTGCTATCAAATTCGGCCCTGGGTTTCTCAGGGGTGTATTAGAGAGAATGCATGGAGTCAAATAACCCCATTTGAAGATAGTTACTGGCAAAGGAAGGTGAGAAATGGGTCATCTATGAGATTTGCCAAATCCTTAGAGCAAACGCAACAGTTGGTAAGACAGCAGGACAGAAGAGACGGGATACAGAGCTGTGATGACAGTTGACAAGCAGGGAATGGAAGGATGTTTTTGCTAGAGCAGGAACTAGTGCATCCAGTGAGGCAATAAAATAAACTCTTTTTAAGGTAGCAGCGTATTGGTACTACATGTCAGAACGGATCCACCAATGGAAAAGGAGTCAGAATCTAGCTTGTTGAATGGGCTGTGGGTATACAGTTTCCCATCTCCATTTATTTTGGAATGAGGTCTATTTTGTGCAAGTTTATTTCGTTCAGCCACGTTTATTTGGAATGAGGTCTATTTTGTTCAGTACATATGTCCTGTATCTTCCCAAAGTTGGGAAGATACTGGATATACGTACTGAACGAAGTAGACCTCATGCTCAACATGACATTGATTAGGCTGCTGGCATACATTATTCTTGGGATCTCAGACAGTTTGACTTATTCGGTGAGGTCTCCGAGGGGACGTTTGATCACTTTGTTACTGAGTGAGGCTAAGAAGGCTGTACTGAGCAGATGGGATAGGGTTGAAACGCCCAGTTATAGGGTATGGTTACATAAGCTTTGGACACTTATTGCAATGGCGGAAATAGCCATTTTGGTGGAGGGGAAAATGGAGCAATTTGTACAAATGTGGAAACCAAATTTGAATGTGCTGTCCACCACCACATTTCAAGAAATTACCCTTCCTAGTTATTTGAGAGTTGTGAGACTCACTGATTCAGAACAAGCACAGGGGTGATGCGGATAGGTCTTGCATGTTATATGGATCTGAAATGGGCAATGGGGAGCAGCACACTTGCAACTGCCAAGATAGAAGCAATCTTGGAGAGATATGGATAATGTAACAGGAAGGGCGAAGGTTTCAGGTGGGAGTTGGAGCGAGTTACCATATAACTTGATGTTTCGTTTAAAAGCCAGTGTGGCAGGCTGTCACATTGTTACGAGTAGGTACAGGGCCTTCAACATTGCCAATCGTTGTTTTTTATTCCTGAAAAAACAATTAAAAAAATTGAACCATCAAGTAAAAGGCTACAGTTATCCGTTTTGGAAAGAAATATGTCGGCAAATTCAGTGCGGCTCTGCTGCACTGTAAGAAAATTTCTTTAAATTTAACAAATTTACCACCTTTATCAGTGGAAACCAATTTTTACCTGTCTCACTTTGAATTGAGCGGACAGTCTCCAAAAAGAGATCACTGTCCATACATCTAGACAGTTAAAGTTTAATTCAGATATTTTCACAGCACCTCTTTATTCCTTCCAGTGATGGCAGACTTTACATCAGTATCTAAATAACACATTAGGGATCCTCAGTTCCCATACCAGAATAAAGGAAGATTGATATTTGATATAATGCAAATTTACCGAACAAGGCAGTGGAATTCTCTTCAAGTGGCACTTCAGATGACCCCACAAAGTTGGCTTGTTTTGAATGAGTTGTACATCCCAATGATGTTATGTTATGTTAATAACTTTTATAAAGCGCGGTGATTACCCAAGGGTGTCCTGGCGCTAGCATATCTATCCTGAGGCAGCGAGCAAGGAGGAACTGAGCTTATTCAGCAAAAAGCCAGGTCTTCAAACCCTTCCTAAAATCTAACAGATCAGCAGCGTTTTTTAGGCGAAACGGAAGGTCATTCCAGGCTTTCGCCGCGCACACAGCAAAGCTTCTGCCCCCACAGAGCTTTCTTCCTGGGCGGTACAGAAACCAGCTTAGCCCCTAACGAGCGAAGTGCTCTTTTCGGAATGTACCACTGGAACAGCTGGTTCAGGTAGTCTGGGCCTTTGCCATGCAGAGCTTTAAAGACCATGCAAAGTGATTTGAAACGCGCTCGACTCCTTACTGGGAGCCAGTGCAGCTTCCTTATTTCCTTTGAAATGGATGAAAATTTGGATGTACCAGTCAGAAGTCTCGCTGCTGCATTTTGCAGCAGCTGAAGTTTATTCAAACTTTTTTGTTGAATATTCAAATACAGGCTGTTGCAGTAGTCCAGCCTCGACAACACCAGAGCTGTGACCACTGTTTGGCGACTACCTAGAGGTAGGAATGGCATTACTTTCCTAACCATTCTGAGCACATATGCAGTTGATGATGTTACTGCATTAACCTGATCTCCAAAGGTGAGTCTCTCATCCACAATTACCCCCAAATTCTTCACCTTTTTTGAAGGCAGAGGGAGAGAGCCCATCGAATCAGGCCACCAACTTGGAGTCCAAAAATTAGTATCTTTTCCAAACAGTAGGACTTCAGTTTTGCCTGAATTAAGCTTCAGACAATTCTCTGCCATCCATTTCCCCACTGATTGCATACAGGCTTGGAAACGCTGATCTATACCCGTTTCCTGACCTGGTCGTAGAGACACCACAATTTGGGTATCATCCGCATAGGAGGTAAGACCAAACCCAAATTCTCTAATAATGGGGGCCAAGGATGAAACATGCCCCAGTCCCTTGCAGATAGACTCTTTAAGTGATAGCCCAAGCTGCAAAAATAGAGTAGAAAATGTTGAAAATCCTCAAGCTAGAACCTGTACTACAGAATACCTTCGTTTCTATGAGGTCCTTGAAAAGGTTTTATTTTGCAATGTGTTCGTGCATTAACAGGAATACCAATTAAATGTGTGAAAATTAGGGGTGGGCAGAATTTGCCTAGTCGCGCTACGCAAAGCTCTGCGAAACGGTAAAAAATCTACGCGAGCACGCAAAAGTTCAGCGAACATGCGGAATTGCTTGTTCCGCCCGTTCGCGATGCTTTTTTCCTGTTCGCGAACGCTGTTTGCATGCTCGGGGGGAAATATCTTGCGAACACGCATTTTTAAAGCGCGAACAAGCAAAAACTTCCGCGAAGCCGCGGATCGCGGAATTTTGGCAATTCCGCGTTCTCCGCGGAACGCGAAATTACCCAAATTCCGCAACTTCCGCGAGCGGAACGGAATTTACCGCCCAGGCCTAGTGAAAATGTTCATAATAAAGATCCGATATCAACAGCCCATGCCTTGCATACATCAGAGGTGCTCTACAGAAAAGAAAAGGGTTTGGTGTACGGATCCAGAGCCATTATTTCCAAAATATAAAATTCGAATAATACTTTAATTGAAAGTCTCTCTGTCTTGTTTTTGGCATTGATCATGGCTGGTGTACACCACAAACTGGGGTTTCTCGTGGTAACTATTGAAAGGGATTTTTACCAGCCAATGTAGTGACTTTCACTGCTTACATTAGATGCTGCATACTGTGTGATAGACCTGTTAATTTGAAAGGGACTTTGGACTATTTTTTGGGAAATATGAAAAATTATATATTCTCCTGCCACAATGTTGCAACTATATTCAAATACACCTGATAGAGGTTTAAGACCTAGCCAACATCACCTGAATGTTTTCTAAAAAGTCCTCCAGTAAAAATCTCAAAAAGTGACATTATCTTCAGATAATTGAGACAACCTCCATCTTACCAGTTCCTGTTTTATGACGTCATCATTGCACCAAGCACATGCCTTCTTGTCACTTCCTGTGTCTTCAGTGCACCAAGGGGTTCCTTCTTGTTATGCCATCAAAGTACCAAGGTGAATCCTTTTTTCCAGTTCCAGTGTTATCATCTTATCAAGGAGGGGTCTTTGTGAATGTTCTTTTGTTCAGACTGCTGCAAGGAAGTGCCATATGCAGTAAAGACTGCTAATCAATATTATATACCTTATTTCACCTCCCCACGCCCCCAAATTTCTGCTACTGGGGATCAGGGCAATTCCACGGGTGGGGGAATTAACAGTTATTATAATTATTTGGGGAGTAACATGCAACTATCTGATTTTCCACATGTTTTACCCAGTATGTTACTCACAGATGTCACCTGCTTTCAGTGAAATACCCGTACACGCGGTGCTGCCGCTAAACTTCGAATGGAGTCAGAAACTCCTGCTACCAGCAACACCAGTGAAATTAATGGGCAGCTCATAATGAGGACCACATGAGATGAGAACTGGCTTGTGACCCCTGATGAAGAGATGGAAATGTTTGAATGGACACCTACATAGAGCAGCAAACTTTCACCCCTGCACTCAATATCCCAATGTGCCGCCATTGTAACCCTGTCCTTGAAAAGGCCAGAGGTCACTGTGGCTTAACAAGAGGCCTACTGTCATTCAGCACAGGGTGGGGAGCATGCAGCAAGCCATGGGTCCACTGTCCCAAATGTCCCAATCTGAGCAGGCAGAGTGTAAGCTGTCCCAATTGGACTTAGCCTTACAGCATGACAGGAGGAAAGCAGTTCAGTAGGATCCCAATGCAGGATTCATGATTCATAATTGTAATTATGAACCACAAAACACTTTTGAGAATTGCAAAGTTAGTTGCACTAGCTTTACAAATACAACGCCCTTTGAGAAACTAAAGGACAGGAATTAATGCAGGCAAAAGATCCCAAAAGAGGAGTGAAACTGAAATCTGCATGAGACAGGAAGCCAACAAAGATGGAATATATAGAAAGTAATGTGGGAAGAGCAGCTTATCTAAAATATGTACACACAGCAAAGAAAAAGAATAGATTGACTACGGAGAAAGAGTATAATATGGCAGACCAATTTAGCTGTAATTCTAAAGTGATAGAACAAAAGTCTGGTTACACAGACGGAAATTGTAATAAAGTGTAGATTTGCATGATATCATGAAATTGGAAACAGCATGTACGAACGGCATATGAGATTTGATCTTGGAAATTCAAGGAAGAAATGAAAATGAAACAGAAGGAGAAAATTAAATGGCCAGAGGTGAACATAGGGAAGAGATGCTATAAATAAAAATCGTTTTATAAGGGTTAAGACGAAAAATATTGAGTGCACATCCTGCATTCAATAGAGGATATCAAGGCTGACAGACGTGCCAGAAGGGAATTAGTTAACAAAGGAATAAGAAACATATTTGAAAGTCATCTGCATAAAAGTATGCTCAAAAGCTAAAAGAAGAAATGACTTCGGAAAGTCAAAGAATTGGCGATAAAGTAAACAAAAGACCCAGGGGCATATTCACAAGGAGCCATCGCCGAATTAACGGCACTTTATCGCAGCCAAAGTCGTGATAAATTTACCCCCCCATTCACAAACCGGTGTTAACAGCCCACAGCACCAGTTCACCCGCGATAGCAGCCGCAAAAAACATCGCCACAGATGACCCTCGCAAATATCGCTAATGAGATGCAGAGTAGGCGTTCCCGTGACAAAAGCAGAGACAACAGCACACCTCAACATTCACAACGACCAGCCACATCCACGATAAAAACACAAAACAGGCGATAAGGCGCGTTAGCACCAGGAAATCTACACCTGCTCTGACCTGGTGTAAACACGGACGGCAGCCAGCACCACAAAAGGGAGCACAGCCCAGGGCCGCATCCGAAGGGGAACAGATGCCATGGAGCCACACATCATGCGGCCCGGACACCCAAGAGGGCCACAACACCCACCGACACCACCCCCAGGACCCCATCCCACACCCGGAACACCCCCCTCCCGGACCACCACAGATGCAGCGCAGACAAAGACAGTGGAACCCCAGGAAACGTACCAGCCGCACAGACCCAACATCTGACAATGTCACCTTCCACTACAGGCTGAAAGGGACAACCAACCTACGCATCCTGACCATCATCGCCTAACAGGCCTACGGCAACAACACAGCGGACAACCAACATCCCACCCCACACAAAGCTGATGGCGTGGCTGCACCTGTTGGCCCCTGGGACCCCCATCCAACACCCGCCAGAGTCGGAGGAGTCTCACAGCCAGTCACATACAAGTCCCCCACACCTGTCCTGGACATCACCATCACCCTGGTACCCCAGTCCCTATACGTACAACACAAGGCGCAGGATCCGCTGGAGACCAAGCAAGGACCATACGCCATAGCAGGATGCACGCACGTGTTGGGGGGCAACACACAGCACACATGTACTACCTGTGCCCCCTGGTGACACAGCACACAATCACCGCAACAGGAAGCACACGTCTCACACCAATGTGCAGGCAACAACAGAACACCCTGGAACACCCAACAATGTTGCCTCCAAATACACAGCCAGTGTGCATGATACCTTCATCCTCCGACTGTCCATCATCAACCAGCTTTCCCAGGATGGCAACAAGGGAAATGTACAGCCCCTTGGCAATATACAAATGAACATCCCACACACCTCAACACCACAACCATGCAACTCACAACTCTGGCAATGCACACGTCACAGAATCACATACAACAGGCACAACAATATGCCCACCCACCAGACACGACAGAACAACTTACAATGTCCACATGGGCAAGCCCTGAAAATGAGCCAGCAACGGCATGACACTTCAGCCACATACTAGCTGAATGTGGGGAGAGGTGGAAACCAGGCATGTGGGAAGGATGCAGTAGAACCATGATTGGGAAAGTACACAATGCCAAGAGTGCCGGAGATGTGCTGGACACCTCGCAGCATGCAGAACACAGCCATATCCATGGCGACATACACCGCTTGCGTATGGAGTGTAGTGGACAGTGGACGCCACCATGTCACATCAGCCAGTGGGGGACCTCACGGAAATGTTGCCTGTTACGCCCCCCCTAAGCGTCAGCGGAGTGGGATGGCCCGGCGTACGCCACGCCAGCATAGGGGTGTGAATAAAAAGCACGTAGGCCTGGGTGTGGTCCCCTTCCGGAAAGACCCACATCTCTGCCAGGGCGCCGCCTCCCACCCCACCACGAGGCCGACGCCGTCCACGTGAACCAAGTTGCCTGCGATGCAGTGCACCTGCCGGACCCCGGCACGCTGGACCACGAACACGTCAGACCCGCCCCTGCGCAGCCAGGCCACACTGATCACCTTCCGACACCGGCGTGTGTCAAGGAGGTCCCACCACGTTCCGGCGCAAGCTCCAAGCCAGAGTCCCACGAACTTGGCAGTCAGCTCAGACCACCAGGCCTCCACGACACAGGCCAGCTTCAGTCCTTTCTGGTTGACGTACTGCACTGCCGCCTACGGCCCACTCCTCGGACCAGCAGGTCCCACATGTGAAACTGTGTCCTGAGTCATGAATGGCAGTGACCCCAAATCTGGGCCAGCGGCCACAGCACCAGACGCCCCCCCAATCAGTGAGGCATAGTTCCATATGGGCTTCTTGCGACACGTGGTGCCACTAACCCTGTTCAACGCCAGCCTTCTACACGTGGTGCCACTAACCCTGTTCAACGCCAGCCGGCTACACGTGGTGCCACTAACCCTGTTCAAAGCCAGCTGGCTACACGTGGTGCCACTGAACCTGAACAACGCAGGCCGGTGGGGCCATCCAACCTATGCCGGCGACACTCGGTGAATGGGCCGTGCTGACCGCTGCCTCAGGCCTGCACCACTGTCAGGTAGGTCACACCTTTGGAACTGAGTCTTGATTACACCATGGCAGTGACCGGATGTCTACTGCAGGGGTGATATCACCAAACTCCCTGCTATCAGTGAAGCAAACGAATGCATCACAAGCACAGGACACATGTCTGTGGGCCTACGTGGACCACTGCCCTCGGCCTACGCTGCGCTCGAGTGGGATCCCAGAATTGGAACTGAACATGGGTAATTCAAAAGGCTGAATACATGTCTTCGCAAGCACAGAGGGGCGTAAGAGGATGACGCGTTGCAGGCCGGAGGGAACAGGATCATCGTCACGGAGGTGATTGAACACTACCGACAACTGCCACTGTGTCACTAACTCTGTGCCTCGCGAGCCAACGACAGGTGGCTGTGGGCCCATGCTGACCGCTGCCTCCGGCCTACACTGCGGTCCAGTAGGTCATAGAGCCTTGATTTGGCAATGTCGGAGTTCACATCTGTGTACCGGCATCATCGCAGACTGCATGCCCTCACACCACCTGTGCCACTGAGTTTGTTCCCCGACATTCCTGGACACTCACTGGTCGTACATTGGGGGCGTTTGAGTCTATGGAATAGGGTTAGTTTTCATCCTCATGTAGCTGATCCCGAATTGTTGGTGACAACGAGGGTTGCGCTTTCCACTCCTCAATTTGCTGCTTCCGGATAACATCAGACCTTCCTCATCATGCCCTGGAGGGCACCTTCCACTGTCCCCCGCAACATTCTGCAACATACACCTCGGACATTGATGGGGACCCGCTCAGGTCGCATGGCCCATCTGACTGCACCGCAAGTCACCGTCCCGTGGCTGGGTGCATGTGCCGGCCGCAGTGCATCCGGGGCCACTAACTCTGTGCTGCTCAGGCCTGGGACCCCTTCTTCTGAGACATTGAATGGCCTCTGTAGCGATGGTCTTGGGGTCATCAACGCCATGTGTCTGTGGCCCTGCGCTGTCCGCCTCCTCCGGCCCCAACTGCGGGCCACAAGGGCCCACACATGGCATCAAGTCTTGACCGGCCCGGACGTCGCATCACCGCAGGAGGCACACGCCACCACGGCAAGGACCACCTCCAACCGCCATCTTCCAGAGTCGAAATGGTGGTGCTGACAGACCTACGGTGTTGCCCAGACCTGTCATGGATGCCATCATCGGCCTGCTGCCCTGCTCAGCACTCCAGGTGCCAGTGACTCAGTGCACCGCAAGCCATTGTCCGTTACTGATTGAGTTTTGTGCTGTTGTGAGGTTGCGCAGCAATGTCACCTCATGCAGTGGGGAAGACCTGGGACAATGAGGAGGAGGATGTGTCAAGTGTGTGGACGGGAGAAGGCACAGACAATGGGAGGGCAGGTGGCAGCAGCCCCGAGGCAGGAATGCAGACTGGTGGCGGTAGTCAAGCTACACACCCGGATCTGATACTGGGTATTGTGCGGTGGACTGCGGACGCAACTGTCATCTCAGGCAGTGTGGGAGACCTGGGACGTTGATGATGAAGTTGATGCAGGTGTACCACACCCCACTGCATCTGCATCAGGACCAACCTGAAGGGACACAATCCTAGCAATTCCTTCCCATGAGCGCGCTCTTCTCTAGTACCCCTGCCTCAGTGCAATGCAACTCACGGAACGTCCAGACTGAATATTGGGTGGCCTCTGTCCTTACTCCGGATCCCTCCATGTTGCTCTGCAATTGACTCTGTTATGCTGATGTTTTCTGTTTCCATTACACTGGTGTCCACTGTTCAGGTTGTTGGCAGCACCAAGCACTCCGTGCGGGCTGGCTTATACTCACCCCACACACATCCAGCACAGGCGTCACTGTACATGTGGCCCTGCCAATAAAGGGCCGGGCGCACGTGCCCGTAGCCAGTTCAACATGATATGTGCATGTGTCTCTGTGGAGGTGTGGGTCTCCTTTGTGGGGTGTAGGTGGTCCCTGAAGGGTATTGGACACCCACGTATGTGTTCTACTTCGCATTCCATGGGTTAGGCAACACCCTCACCTGTTGGGCCACCTCCTTTTGGCGTTCGGCCACCTGGCATTGGGGTGCCATGTGTGGGTGGGTGAGGTGTTGTGAGGCAGCCGTGATTGCGGGTGCTTCATGCTGTGTGGTCTGTTGCAGAGTCTGGGTTCTCCTCTGAGTAGCTTGTCTGCCCTGGTCCTGGTGGTGGGTTGTGTGGGATGTCCATGGGCTGTTGTTGGGCGTCGGTGTCGGGGGTGTGGTGTTTCTCTCTGGCATCACTGATGGGTTGTCTGTTCAGACCTGCTGGAGGTGTTGTTTGTCCCTCTGCATTGTGAAGGGGAGGTGCATGTTGGCATTGTGTTGGCGCCTTGTTCTTGTCGACATGCAGACTGTGTGACAATGTACATTGTGACTGTTTGGGCGGTGGTGGCAATTTGAGTTGGGGCAGTGTACATTTGGCCTACATGGCTGATGTGGGGTTGTAGGGGTAGATGTGCATCTCACAGTTCCCTGCTCTGTCCAATGTGATTGTTCTGTTTCTGCGCCTGGGTGGACCCAGTTGTGTCCCCTGTTCTGCAGTGTGGGTGTTGCACTTTGTGCCACATTGTCATGGTATGTGCTGTGATTGCTATGTGTGTGTGATGCAGTGTGCTACGGGGATGGGGGACATGTCCCTGGGTAATTGTGGATGTGCAGTGTGCTACACCTCATTGTGCATGTGTGGCATTGTGCCGATCACCCCCGTCCCCCCAGTCCCTGTTGGATCCTCACCCTGTTGTTGTTGTGTCAGGTCCTGCCAGCGCCTCTTGGCCTCCTGGATTGGCCTCCTGGGCTCTGCGACTACATTCCAGGCGGTCTGCTTGTGGGTCATTTGCTGGTAGTGTTCTGTCGCCTCCGTGGCCTTGGTCTTGTTTTCCTGCGGTCTGCACCCCGTCTTCCTCTCCATTTTCTCCTTGGCCTTCCCCGACCCACTTGTTCCTTGCTGGTGGTCTGTGGGGGTTGTGGGGTTCGTGTTGCCCTCTGCGCTGGGTCAGGGTGCATGGATGTTGCTACGTGCTTTGGCTTGTTTCTGGTGTGTTGTGCCTTTGGTTTTTATGGTGTAATAGCCCTCCAGACGCGTGGGAGTTGCAGGCCTGAGGCTGCTTTTCGCAGCTTTTTGTACCGCGATTGGCCTCATTGCATGATTTCTCGCGTTCAGGTTTCAAATTTTTTGGGCGTGGTGTTGATTTACACGCTGGCATTTGACGCGTTATCTGGTGACTATCGCATGCTACCGCCTTGTTGTGAATCCCACGTTGACTCAGGGTTATTTTTCCGTGATAGGCTGCGTAATTGGAAGTTGCGTTACGCTACTCTTGAGGTAGTTATCACACGTTCTTGTGAATATACCCCTTAATGTAAGAAAAAGGCTGCACAAACAGGTGGCATCACATATTGTTTCTACAGGTACTAGTAATTTGATTCATTTTTTTCTTAGAGTCAGAGGGTCATTCCCATGTGCCACCTTCTTAGAGTCAGAGGGTCATTCCCATGTGCCACCTTCTTAGAGTCAGAGGGTCATTCCCATGTGCCAACTTCTTAGAGTCAGAGGGTCATTCCCATGTACCACCTTCTTAGAGTCAGAGGGTCATTTTCATGTGCCACCTTCTTAGAGTCAGAGGGTATCTCTCGCATAGATACGTAGGGCCTCATTTACAAGGAACTGACGCATCTGCATAGATGCGTCAGTTTCCTGGCGCCCAGCGCCAAATGTCCTTGCGCCACCATGGATGCGCTGTATTTGCAATACAGTGCTCCATGACGCAAGGATTAACAGATGCGTCAGAAATTCTGACGCATCTGTTGGCACAATAGTGATGCATTGCTGAAGTTGCTCATGAAAGTGACGCAACTCCAGCACTGCGCCACAACAGATGGGTGAGTCCCATTCAAAACGCCCTGCGTCATTCCTTACGCCTGGTCTTAGCAGGCGTAGGGATTTTGACGCAGTGAAGGCGTAGAGTGACGCAGTGAAATGTTGTAAATTTCACTGCGTCAGTTCTACATGGCTTTTTGCGTGGGAACGCCCACCCTGCATACATTATACCTGACGCAGGTATAATGTGGTGCAGGTCTTTACAATGTGATGCATCTCCCTAGATGCATCACGTTGTAAATGGGCCGCAACGTGGCGCATTGTTTACACCACCGCTGCGTCACAAAAAGTGACGCAACGGCGGCGCAAGAAAAAGTGTTGCAAGGGGCTTGTAAATCTGCCCCGTAGTTTTATAATGATCCAGGCAATCAAGAGGTCACTAAATGATGTATTATATAACTTATAGACACTCCTTGACAGTTGTCTTCTAACAATGAGATCTCCAAATGTTGCCTATGCGCTAGGGAAGTCTTGCATATGTGCAGGGGAGCTGTGCGGCCATACTAAGACTTCATAAAATCCTGGGGGGGTGCGATTCATTTATATTCAATTGCTTCAAATATTAGCAACATCTGGTCTGCTTGCAGAAAAAAAGAGACAGATTCCGCTTTGTCTCCACGCGGTTGCCGTGGCTTGCTTTGGCGGTTCCCTGTCTGTAGGCCGTGACGTCCCACCCCCGCTCACACCGGCCTAAACAGGCGCTAGGCCCGGGCAGGCCTGCACTGGCGGTGTTATGTTCCAGACACAATATAACTAATTGGCTCTCTCGATTTTTGTGACACCACTTTGGCTGCAGCTTTTAATTAGTCAATAAATTACGTGCCCAAAAATATCTCCTGTATGCGCGTTCTGTGTGAGTCCGAGCTTGTGTAATCTCTGCTGTCCTCTGACTAATCACCGCGGCTCTAATTAGCTCGTGCAAGGGAGCCACTGGGTCTGGCCCGGCCTGCGTTCCCACAGAAATGTGGCTTCCCGCGCTGTCTGGGCTGCTCACAATCCCCAGGACTGCTTTTTGCAGAGGGGCCTCTTCTGACGGATATATTCCTCTATTGATTTTATGATATTAATATATTTTTTAACTTTCCTCCCCCAGGCGGTGTTTTGAGTGTGTAGTGGCTCAGTGCACGACCATTTATCTAACACGGGCCAATGCAAGTTTATGCAACACTGTTGTGTTGACATTCTGCAGTCAGAGCTCGAATAATGCTTCTCTCTCGTGCCGTTCTGGACACAAAATAGTGTGCTTTCACTATTCTAACTCCACATAAACTTGGAAAGCGAAGTATTTTGTTCAGAGGGCTAGATAAAATATTTCTGTGATAATCCATTTTAAAATGTTCCTTTATGCAATACCTAGATACACTGATGGAGTTTCTGTGGCTAAGTCTTTTGTGGTGCCTGTTTGGATAAGTCCCTCAGAGCATAAAAAGTAATGCTGACATATTTCTATTAAGCGAATAAAGAATCTGTTTGCTCTCTGGGTCACTAAGTGAGGACGAAGGTAAAGGAAGCCGAACCCTTTCTGGTAAAGTACTGAGATTTTCAGCCATACTTCTATTTTCATTTTGCCCAATTAAGGCGTGCTGTCTAGCACCCCCCCACACCCCACCCTCCTCCGTAACGGATTCAATGCTTGATTTATGGATCACAGTGATAATGTTAAGTCTTCTATCCCGCGGAGAGACGGCGCAGACTACTTACTATCCATAACAAAACGCGGTGACAGTGGTATTATATGTCATTGGTATTTAGATAGCACTTACTGCCTCTGACAAGGCACTAAAGCGCTTTACAGAAGGACGGTTAGGAGACAACTACATGAGAGGCCAGTGGTAAAGAGCAGGCCCCTGGAATTATGCGATTTTGAGGCTGCGCCGTCTTCTACCTAATTGTGGACTTGCCGCATATTCCACATAATACATCATCTGCTGTATAATCTGCAGATTTTTAGCAAAAACAAAAAAGTACATTTTAGCCCAAACGGATCAAAATGTATTAAAAATGCAGCAACACATGTTGCTGTGTAGTGGAAGGCCCTTCGCAAAGGTCGACCGGTCACTGACCCGTTCCTTATTGCTGTGTTTGGGTGTTAATGGGTACTAATGGGTTGAAACCTTTGTCCAGACAATGTTAACATATGTAAAAATGTCTAAATAATGAAGCAATGGTATCACAAAATGTGACACACTACGCTGCATAATCGGCCTTTTCTTGCCTCATAATCTCGTCCACTCTGAAGAATAATTTGATTCTCCCCTGCCACATAATTCCAGTGGCCCTGGTCAAGGGTTACAAATAGTCATGCTCTTTCCAATGAGTGTCAATCATTTTGTAATATTCTTCTCAAACAGATTTGTGTTAAATGTGAGCAGTTTCCAAATATGGATGCTGAGCTTGTGTATTCGAGCTATTCGAGTTAGTGGGATGCCTTAAAACATCAGCCACATTTTCTTGCTTAGGGATGCGACAACTGTCATGCTTGCCTGCAATGTAGACATAATGCCACTCATGCCAATATGTGGGGATAGATTTTAGTGTACAGGATCAACACAAGAGTGAAGTTTTCCTGGTGGTTGTATAAATCTGTAGGAAAGCTGTGTTTCCAATTGGTCAATTAAACGACTGCAGTTAGGAAAGTACTTTCACATGCTTAGCTTCAAGTTCATGAATAATCTAATGAGTATTAGTGATCTACATTTGAGATGTAAGGGTCAAGCAGTGGCCAGACCAGAGGCCGGACCGCCGTATTACAACTACGGTGGTCGGACCACAATAGGACCACCGCAAGCGCCAGGGATCCACGATCCCTGGCAGTGGCACGGCGGTCTGAGGGCGGCAATATGCTGGTGGTGCTGCTGCAGCACCGCCAAGCATTTTATGAGTTTCCTCACCACCACAGATTTAATTGCAGTGAGCCCGCCATGAAACCTGTGGCAGTGAGGAAACTAAGGGGGCTCTAAAGGGCCCCCTGTTCCCTCATGGCATGAGGATGCATGCAGGGGGGCACATGGTGTGCTCCCCTGTCTGCATGCACCTCCTTTCCTGCACGGCATGGACTGCACAGTCCATGCCATGCAGGAACGGCCTGGAGTTCCCATTGAGGTGCCTTTTTAATAGGCACCGCCGTGGGAACGCAAAAGGACCACACAACAGACCGTGAGAAAACCCGTAATCTGCCGGGCGGGTAGCAGTGAGGTTTGGCGGTGTGGGAGCAGGGCGGTGGCATGCTGCCCAACTCCCACACTGCCAAACTTACAATCTGGCCTTTACACATTTTGTTGTCGTTTACTTGTGCCTGTTTTTGAGTGGCTGGGACACTTCCAGCTCTTTTCACTATGATTGGCATTGAAGCTGAGAAGTGTGGCTCGTGTAGTTTCTAGGTCTTGCCAATAAGGTGATGGAGGAATGATTTTTGGGCATAGTTGTCAATGTTGGATGCTTTTGTTTCACTCTATGGATTTGGTTCTGGTCTTGCTGGTGATATAGTTGAGTGTTGTATATTGTCATCTATACATTCCAGTAGGTAAATTCAAGTTTTCATAATTCTCCTGAATTTGACATGATTATTGATATCTCATATTTTTCCTGGAAGAGTATACATTTATTTGGGTTCTTTCTTTCTGGTGGGTAGCAGAGTGATATTGGAATGCTGTGTCTAGTAGATTCAGGGAGTAATAACCGAGGCCTTCAACATGCTCCCGAATTCAAGGTGATTGTCAATGGCTAGTATCCTTGCTGGCAGTGAATTCCATAGTGTTGGGACTGGCCCTTTCTGCAGGGTCCCCCAGATTTTTGCCTTCCATGCTGAACCCGTTTTTGGTGGCTTTGAGACTCTGTACACTTTTACACTTAAAATGCTTGTTCTCTCCCATTTATACATTGTCAAATTAGTATACAACTAACTTCT
This sequence comes from Calotriton arnoldi, assembly GCA_963921515.1. Lineage (NCBI taxonomy): Eukaryota > Metazoa > Chordata > Amphibia > Caudata > Salamandridae > Calotriton > Calotriton arnoldi. The sequence goes on from CAWUFW010002973.1 coordinate 1,943,648, forward strand.
TGCCCATTGGACTAAAAGGACTTCAGTCACCCAGGCCCATTGGGCTAAACATGGGCGTCAGTCCCCCCACCTCCCATCGTGAGTCCTAGCCCGGGCTGCCACAGCTTCCAAGACGTACACCGGTCATCACCTTCTCAGTGCTGGGCTGCACTGGAGATAGGGCCTCAATGAAAGTTTGATAGATAAAGTAAGGCAACTGTGATCCTGAGTACAATGTGGAGGAGGACAAAGTGGCGGCTGAAAAAGAACAATACATTCTGCAACTGGGGGATGTCGCCTAACAACCAGAGCTGTTAAGTTTGGAACTGGGGATCCTAATCTGGTTCTCATGCTGTTTATGTGTTTGCTCTAATGCTACTGGGTCAACTTTGTGCGAAATCAAACCAGAATTTCTTTTCTTTTTTTGTAGGCCTTTCATGTTCGGATACATATATATTAAATATAACACATTTAAAGCAATCGTTGGGGAATGCATTATTTAATGTTAAGACATCTCAGTTGGTTAATTTGCTCAGTGAGGATGTCTCTATGTGTAACTCGACAGTCGCAGAACTGAAATCTGGTTTGTGCACTGGAGAATAGTGTTATGAGGTCCCACCCTATGACAGAATCACTGTGAATGTGCATTTAATTATTTTATAATTGTATTATGCACAGTATAATATGGGCAGCTACAAAATGTGCACAGAGATTTAGGGGCAGAATTTACGTTTTCATACAATGCACCAAGCAAAGTTGCTGTGCTGCATTGCATGAAGGGAGAGAGCAAGACAGCACCATATCTCCAAAGATATGGCACTTTTGCTCTCCTCCTGATCACCGGTGCACAAACTGGCTGCCTCGCACCACAAACACATCTTTGCACCATAGTACAAATGTGGGTGCACACTATCTAGCATGGGTTCCCCTTCCTGTACAAAATACTATGTCGAGGCGTACTTTGAAACTTTTCTAATATGTGTGCTGCTCAGTGCAACACACGTGCAATGTGGGAAACATTTGGAGAAATACATTTTTTTTCCTTTTTAATGCCTGCCTCGAGATACTGTAATTGTTTGACACAAGGCCCTGCCTACCATTGTTAGTAGATAGGACATTGAGTCAAAAACCATTGGTGTTTGCATGGGAAAGCCCAGGAACCGCCCATGGGAAGCCACTGTCAGGCAAAGCAGCCCAAGAACTACTCTGCATAACTTTAGGGCTACTTCCCAGTGGAAAACAAGTTTTGCGCTGGAAAGTAAATCCTATTTTTAAACTTTGCACGGCACAACATTTTAGTAAATCCACCCCATTTAGGGGGGATTTACTAAGGTTTTGCGCCGTGTTTGCATCACAAAAGTGATGCAAATCATCGCAAAATCTTTTTTTCCCTATTTACTTTCCAGCGCTAAAAGCGCTGGAAATAACGGAAAAGTAATGCGAAGCAGCACATAGCGCTGCTTCACATTTTTTGTGCCAGGGGGGCCTACCAAGGGTGGAGCATGGGCGTTCCCATGCAACCATCCAAGGTTTCTCACGCTAAACCCAATTTACTAAATAAAACAGATTGAGTTTAGTGTGAGAAAACTGCGCCCTTTTCAAGTAGGCGCACGGAAGGAAAAATGCTTTCATTTCTCCTTCCTTTTCCGAATTTGCATGTGTGCTACACTGTGCAGCACGCATACAAAGTGGGGAAAACTTTGCATGTGTCTGGGCGTTGTATTTTGTACAGGACGGGTATATTTCCTGTACAAAACCTATGCTAGACTAATGCACACACCCTAGCACTATGGGGCTAAGGTGTGTGCCTGGTGCACGGCAGCTGTAATCGGACAGACGAACAACGGAGCATGATGCAGTACCTAGGAAGCATATCTGAAGGAGAATAGTGCGTAAAAACAGAACGCTACCTATGAGAACAACCAGGCCCGACAAGAACGTCATAACAGCTCATATTAACTTGAAGAGTTGCAACAACATAAAAATCCACCGCACCAGAGATCTTGGCACACGTGTACAAACAGTTGAATCCTCCTTTCCAGTCCCGTCCTGAGGAGAACCCTTGAACAACACAGGGTTCGAAACGCGTTGGCATTTGGGTTGAGGCAAACGAACGTTGGGGCGTCCTTGGGAATTGTTCAAATGAAATCATTCCCCACAATTACACGACCCCGAGCTTAGTATTGCCACCTTCAGCCCAATCCAGGCAGGACCGTTAGAACTGGTATTGGTCCGCCTGTGATTTTGTAAAAAATATATAAGGACTGGAGCCTTTCCTATCATTAGGAGAGTGCATGTTATGAAAAATTTGGTGTTTTATGTTGTAAATAATGATTGTCATTTTCTTTGTATTGTAATGAGATATGTACAGTTATATGTTTGTTAATGTTGTTACAATGCACAATGTGTGTCTATGTTCATGACATGTCTTTCAATTACATTATATCGACAAAATATTGTTGAATTTTGGTAAAATAAAACCATACGCACTTTTGAATCATTGGTCTAAAGTGCTGATTAATTAAATTGCAAAAAAACTATCTGGTCATTTCGCTGTTATAGATAATTGAGTGGTCCAGACCAGGTAGAAGTGGACCCAAACCTTCCTTTTTGGTTGATCGGCAGCTAAAATCAGCACTGGTGCAAGGGAAAGGGGAGGAGAGAGTCATATCTTTGATGATATGGCGCTCTCCTGCTCCTTCCCTGTCGCACAATGCAGCGCTGCCTCGTGGGGGGCTGCGCTGCTTGAATTTTTTGTAAATCTCTCCCCGTGGTTAGGATAAAATGAATGTGCTAAAAATATACATTTTTAGTAATCTGCAATCAGACGATACCTAGTGCAAACCTTTTTTTTACATTTCCTTTAGAAGAACAAACAACAGAACCCAGTTGATAACACCCTTGCATCTACTTCTCAAAAGGAATGAATCTTGGTCACTATGACGCCTCCAATTATCTATTAATTAAAGACATATACTGGATCCCATGCAGCCTTTAAAATTACTGACTTACCAATTATAAGGCACTCTGCTTTGCCCACAAAGCCTAGTACGAAACAGACCCCATGCTGCTTATGTGTTTGCTTCCAAGTCTAAGCCATCCCTTCATGTGGGCTCTTCCCTCCTCCTATCAGTTCCCCGATTTAGAAAAGACTCAGCTGGGGGGATGAGGGCAGCTGTAGACAGGGATGTTTTTTCTCAGTTGTTGTTTAATATATTTAGAATGCACTCCATCGTGGCCTGCGCAAGATAGAGGACAATTCTTTGTTGACGAAGTCTGTTGAAATTCACCTACTTTATTGGACATTTTCATCTCATTTCGGATGTTCTTAGTTCAGCACCAAGATTCCATAGAAATTTTGTTGAACTTCATAAGTAACAATTCAACTCAACCTATATCGTGGATGTATAGGTTTTCAATATATTGAATGGGTGCACTCAGAATCTACATGCAGGAGTCATGGCACTTTTAGAACAAATCAAGCAGATATGATAGGTTGTGGCTCTTTTCCTTTGGCAATGGAGCATTGGCACTTGAGGAATAGCTCAGGTGTATGACGCCTTACCTTATGGATAGACTGAGAGATAGCTCAGCTATGTGAAGCCTGAACATACAATTTTTTAAACCAGAGGCATACTTCCTACAACTAAAGCAAATGCCTCCATGATCAGTTTCTCACTGTGCACTGTAAGACGAATGTAGAATTTGCTTTAGCGTATGCCTTGCGTAGTTTTCCTCCAGGATGGCTTCTATGCAAAGGCAGTACTTCCCTTGTGAAGGCATTGCACCATTGTGTCCTGCCTCTTCAAAATAGTGTAGTTTGGCAGGAAAATGCTTGTGAAACTTTATTCTGCGAGCAATCTAAGCCTGGGTTTGTCAAAAGATATTGTGTATAATATGTTTTTAATGCAAACACCTTGCACAATAAAAACACTGGTTTGTGCACTACTTGTTCCAGTGTTACATCAACAAACTAGTAACCGTGTTGGCAGCATGGTGATTCTCTTTTGTCTCATTCGGGGTTGCCCATTTCTCTACCCAAGCCAGGTTAATTTATATAATTAGTATAGACATTAAGGAACAACCACTATAGAATGCCCAAGACGTACAATGTAGGGGTTTCCAATAGAACCGGACGGCGAGGACGAGAAAGGAGAGCGGCCATTGCGAGGAGGAGGCAGCCACAGCAGGTAAGTGCCTTTTTAAAAAATTACAATTAATTCGGGAGGGTGGAGGGGCCGGCTAACGCTGCTCTGCTCTGCCACGGAGTCGGAGTTTTGCCTAAACTCCGCGTTTGCCACGGAGCGTGGAGTAGGCAAAACTCCGTAAACTTCGCTGGCGGAGCGGAGTTACTCGCCCGGGGTTACTCACAACCCAGCAGAGTTCGCCCCTTTTTATTATGGTGTATGCAGTTCATAATTAGCACTTACTTGAATGTTAGTAGTAGTATTTCACCAGAGTTGGTGCAGGTAGTGCTGTCCATCTCTAGACACGTGTTTCTGGATTTTATCCTTCATCGACAGCGATCAAACACAAATTTTATCAGGGGTTGCTGAGAATGCTGCCAAAGTCCTCTCACGTCTCAGTACCTCTCGCAGGCGCATAAGTGCATCTCCAAAAGCTCACAATAATGCAAAGGGGCAAACTGTGCTGGGATGTGAGGCAGTGGGCTCCCATCACCCTTCTGTTTAGAATTGAAAGCATGGTTGTTGTTAAGATCACATATGCTATTAAGAGGCACTATTTCTGTTTCTGTTGAATTGACCTCTTTACAGGCCATTGCCCATCATGTTCTATATGTTCTGGATCTTGAAGGAGCATTTGTATCCTCTGCACTCTAGAACGCCATTCATTCCAAAGGTATTTAAAGGCAGCTACCTTTATTGCCAGTTCTTTGGGCTGGGTGCCTTCCTGTATGTACGTGTCTCTGTCCTCTCATATGAGAACTGCGCAACTTGGCGCAGGTGGTAATATTGCCAACTGATTGGCACTCACTTATTCAATTTCAGAAGGAATGCAGATACTTTAGGGATCAAACTCGAGACTTGAGTGACATATGTATCCCGAAATCAGGTGCTTTAACCCACTAAATTCAATATTCTGAGAAATTTACACATGTGCGGCCTCAAACAAGCCTATGTTGCAACTTCCTGAAGAGCAGAATGAAAAGGTACCTTTGATCAACAGTTACACAGGAGTGTCTTTCTGGAGATGGAATAAAAAATATTTTATGGGCTCATTGTCATTTCACATGGTCAGTGACATCCCCCATGACATCACTGATGCAGCCCCCCTCCCTGCCCACATACTGCCCCATCCCCTGGGGCCTGGCATTACTCAATCGGGTGGTAAGCCATGTGGCCCTCCTCCCCGTGCCTATTTGGGTCCCTTGGAACCCATCCCCCATGGCCCAGCCTTTAAAAATATGTATTTTAAATGGGTGAGGGGGACCAGGCGGCCTCCCTCCCCGGACCAATTTTAGCCCTGGGTGCCTCATCCCCTGGGGCCCAGCCATAAACAAATGGGGGAGGGGGGTCGCGTGGTCCACCGTCCTGGGCCAATTTCGCCCCGGAGACCCCATCCCCCAGGGCACAGCCTTAAAATATACATATTTTTATTAGGGGAGGTGGGCCGCATGGCCCACTCCCTGGGCAAATTTTGGCCCTGGGGACCCCATTCCCCAGGGCCTGGCCATGTCTCCTTGGGTGCCCCCAGGGCACCCAGTGTGCAATTGACTGCAGGGGGAGCCTCAAGGCCCCCACAGCCCCAGCCGGCTCCCCGCCTCCTGCGGGAGCCAGCATTTCTGCTGCAAGCAGGGAGCTGCTTTAAATAGGATTTTGCCTGACCCTGTCAAGGGGTTTCCTGGGACAGGCTTGCCTTGACGCAGTGCGACATGCGCACTGCAGTTTTCTTGCTGTTAGCAAGGTTCACACACCAATGGTCTAAGCCGCCCGCAACGCGCCAATTGATATTCCCATTGAAGCCATCCTGCAATTTTGGTCTACCCGACCGCTCGTTTTCCGTTGCGCCACCGCTCACCTGTGAAGCAATTCCGCTTCACTTTAAACCTGCGTATACCCAGGCACTGGCGGTCCCAATCCAACCAACGCGTTCCTCGTGATTCCCACCCGCAGTCTTACTTCCGCATCGTCTGATACCAAGGATGTATGTCTTTCAGGCATCTATTTGCTTTTGTCCTGATGATGATCCCACTATTCTTTAAAAGGGATCGAAACGTCGTCGACTTGCTAGACACCTTTTACACCAAATTTATTTGTATGTAATGTGTAACGGTGATGCTTGCCATTTCGCTTGTTTTTACCCTTAACAACCACAAACAAGCCCTGTGCCTTGCCTGATTGTTCGTTTGTTTCGTGACCATCTTTGTTGACTTTCATGTTTTGGATGCAGGATTGTGTCCCACTTGATCTGTGTTTCGCTTGATCCATTTAAATGTCACTATTTTTTGATTAAATCTGACTGTCCGGCTGGACAGTAGCAATATAGAACTGATTCCATTCTATATTTATTGCGCTTTCTTATCTCACCTTAATCAAGGACCACTGTTCTTTAAAAATATCGCTACCCAAGGTCCTTGCGTACTGTATTGGGTTCCCTTGTTTTGTTTAAAATACTGGACAGAGCAGGAGTCAGACGGCAGGAGGCTAAGAGAGACTGGTGTGCTGCACCGCCGAGGATAACCATGTGTAATGTAAGGTAACTGGGAATCTACTACTAGTGCAATGCCGCAGGGGTGGGGGACGGAGTATTGCAGTGGGATGATAATCCACGGAGAGGCTGCGTCCTGCTGAAACCAACGTTAATCAAACAGGTCTATTCCTCTTTACTCATCATCATCAGGGTACTTGCAGTTGGCAGTCTGGGGGCCAGGAACCCTCCAGTTCTGCGTGCATAGGGTGGAGCAGAGCAGAATTCCACGGAGTTTTTAGGCAACTCCGCGGAATTTCACGTAGTGCCACTCCGCCAACTCCGCCCACCCTGAATATATATATATGCTGAAACGGGTCTGCCATTATGTTACTTTAACTAAAGAACCTTGCGCTGGGACAAGCACTCTGAATAAATCCATTTCATCTCAACCTGGCGGTGTCGGACCCTTTCTTAACAGTGAGTGTGGCTTGGTCTTCATATATATATATGTATATATATATATATATATATATATATATATATATTTTTATTTTTTTCACTGAAAAAACCATAGGTTTTAGGGACAGTTATAGTTAGTTGGACATTTCACCCGTACAAAACCCGTGAAATTCCCCGTTATAGTTAGTTCAGCTAACTATAACTCGCGCCCCCGCAATGCACTGCTGATGACGTCACATATTACATCACTCATGACATGGTCAGTGACATCACTGATGACATCACTGATGACATCTCAAATGACATCACTGATGACATCATCCAGTGACTGTGTGTTTTTATAAAGTTTAAATATGTTTAATATATATGCCAAGGTGTATTGAAGAATGAGTGGGTGTATAAGTGTCTGGATGGATGATTTAGTAGGTGCGTGACTGACTCTATAAGTGAGTGATTAAACGTATCTTACTGAATGCATGGGTTAGTGACTAAACTGTGTGAATGTCTGTATCCGTCTGTCTGTTGCTCTGTAAGTGGCTGCATGGGTTTGTGAATAGCTACATGAGTGTCTATATGAGTTATTGATTGGTTGTCTGAGTATCTGTATGGGTGCCTGTGTGTTTGTGTGGGTGGGGTGTGTGTGACTCTGTGCATAGATGTGTGAGTGGGTGATTCACTGGGTGCATGGTTTCAAGAGTGCATCTGTGATGGACTGTATGGGTGGGTGAGTGTGTGTATGGGTGTGTTAGTGAGTGAATGTATATCTCAGTGCCCCAGTGGTACATGTGTGAGTAACTACATATGTCAAAGGCAGTATATATGTGTGTTGGAGTATATAAATGGCTATAAGTGAGAGTGTGTGATTGTGAGAGTGGCTGTATGGATGAGTGTGTGCTTGTATCACTGATTGTATAAGAGCGTAAGAATGTGCTAGTATTTGTATGAGTAAGTGAGCTGGTGTGTGTATAACTGTATATGTGAGTAAATGGCAGTGTGATTAATTATTTGCATGACTGACTAGGTGTGTGAGTACCTCTATGGATGAGTGGCGGTGTGTGAATGTCTATGTAGGTGTATGAGTGCATATGATAGTCCTGTACTGAGTGACCGTAAGTATGAGTGACTGTACAGGTGAGTGAGTGGATGTGTGTGTAGACCTAAGAATCAATGAGTGTGTATGTAGTTATTGGTGTTGGAGTGTCTATGGTTTTGAGAATGGCAGTCTGTAATTTACAGTGGGTGTATCAAAAGTTATATTAGGGTGTGAGATGATGCATCAAATTATCACATGGATGATGTCATCAGTGATGTCATCAGTGATGTCATTTGAGATGTCATCAGTGATGTCATCAGTGATGTCACTGACCATGTCATGAGTGATGTAAAATGTGACGTCATCAGCAGTGCATTGCGGGGGCGCGAGTTTAGTTAGCTGAACTAACTATAACAGGGGAATTTCACGGGTTTTGTACGAGTGAAATGTCCAACTAACTATAACTGTCCCTAAAACCTATGGTTTTTTCAGTGAATTTCTAAGGTTTTTTAAATGCTAATTTCTAACTATAACGTGTCTGAAACCTATGGTTTTTTCAGTGAATTTCAAAGGTTTTTTAAAAGCTAATTTCTAACTATAACGTGCCTGAAACCTATGGTTTTTTAAGTGAATTTCAAAGGTTTTTAAATGCTAGTTTCTAACTATGCCTACAGAGGTAGGACATGTGAAGAAAGAAGAAAAAACGCACAGAAAGAAGCAAAAGAAATGCAGAAAGAAGCAACAGAAGTCCACAAAGACGAAGAAAGGTGCAGGAAGAAGCAAAAGATGTGCAGAAAGAACCAACAGAGGAGCAGAAAGAGGCCTTGTTCCAAAATCATCCTGTGCCCACAACTTTTCCGACATGTACTGGTGGTAACTGACTCTGACTAACCAGAGCCAGTGCTATGCTAAAACACACTTAGAATACAGTGAAAACACCTACATACACTAGGGAACACTATGCCTTGGGGTACCCCTGTGATTAGCATGACCTCCTCTGTAAGTCCCTAGTACATAATAGGGCAGGGGATTAAAACTATCTCTTAAAACGCGCTACAGGGCGCGTTTGCACAGTGGTGAAGGGAGGGGGGGCCTGAGGTGACATGTGTGCAAACGCGCCCCGTGGCACATTTTAAGTTGCAGGATTAAGTCCCCTTGAATCCTGAGTGTCCCTGGGGCCCAACTAGCACCCCAGGTACTTACAGTTAGGACCACAGAGCTGAGTTGCAGAGAGGCGTTCCGAGGCCACGCACCTTTTTCACCTCTCTGCAACGCAACTCTGTTGTGCTTACTGAAGGTACCTGGTGGGCTAGTTGGACTCCAGGGACCCTCAGGATTGAAGGGGACTTAATCCCCCAACTTAAAACACGCCACGGGGCCTGTTTGCACACATGTCACCTCAAGCCCCGCCCCTCCATTCACCACTGTGCAAACGCGCCCGTGGCATGTTTTAAGTTGGGGGATTAAGTCCCCTTGAATCATGAGGGTCCCTGGGGTCCAACTAGCCCACCCTGTACCTCCAGTATGCGCCAGGGAGCTGCGTTGCAGAGAGGTGTTCAGAGGCCACTCCCCTTTTCTGGACGTACCTGGTGGGCTAGTTGTCCCCCAGGGACCCTCAGGATTGAAGGGGATTTAATTCCCCATCTTAAAACGCGCCACGGGGCCTGTTTGCACACATGTCACCTGAAGCCCCGCCCCCTCCCTTCACCACTGTGCAAACGCTCCCCGTGGCGCGTTTTAAGTTGGGGGATTAAGTCCCCTTGAATCCTGAGGGTCCCTGGAGTCCAACTAGCCCACCATGTACCTCCAAAAGCGCCACAGAGCTGCGTTGCAGAGAGGTGTAAAAGGGGCGTGGCCTCTGTACACCTCTCTGCAACGCAGCCCCAGGCGCATACTGGAGGTTCCTGGTGGGCTAGCTGGCCCCAGGGACCCCCAGTATTCAAGGGAATTACTTCCCCTTCTTACAACGCGCCAGGGCGCATTTGCAGACTGCTGCAGAGAGGGGCAGGGCCTCCGGCACAATGCCGGTCTTTTTTTGTATGGGAGGGGGCTGCGTGGCCCCCTTCCCTCAGCCACTTTTGGCCCCGGGACCCCATCCCCGGGGCCTGATGATTTTCTTTTTTTTTTTAAACAAAAACGGGGAAGGGGGCCGCGTGGCCCCCCTTCCCTGGGGGGCCTCTATTGGCCCGGGGGACCCCATCCCCCGGGGCATGCCCTCCTTTTAAAAAAAATTTGGAGGGGGGCTGCGTGGCCCCCCTCCTCATGCCATTTAAGGTCCCGGGGACCCCATCCCCCGGGGCCGGCCGTTACGTTTTTTAAAATTTTTATTTTTGGGGAGGGGGGCTGCGTGGCCCCCCTCCCGGGCCACTAATGGCCCCGGGGACCCCATCCCCCGGGGCCTGGCCACTCGTTGGGGTCCCCAATCCCCGCACGGTCCCGCCGACTCCCCGCGTCCTGCGGGAGCCGGCATTGCTTTACATAAGGGAGCTGCTGACATGCAGCTCCCCTTATGGAAAAGCAATCTGCTTGCTTCATTGAAGCGAGAGCAGGTTTCCCTGCTCTCGCTTCAATGAAGCTAAGCAAGTTTGCAATGACAGGACGGGAGCCGCGCGGCTCCCGTCCTGCCATTGCAAACAGCAGTGTCCCGGGGTAGGCACCCCGGGACACTGCAGGAGCCGGCCCTGGGGTTGGCGGTCCCAAGGGCCACCACAGGCTCCAGGAGGGGGCCGCGCGGCCCCTCTCCCAACATCTACATAGCCCCGGGAGGTGGTGGTCCCCGGGGCTTCGAGGTCGAAACGGACCCCCACATTTATTTTGTTAGTGCCCCGGGGATGTGGCGGTCCCGGGCGTGTGTGGGGGCTGGAGCCCCCACACAGGTACTTCTAATTTTAAAAGAAGCCCCGGGGGTGGCGGTCCCGGGGCTGCGGGAGGGCTGAGAGCCCTCCCGCACCATTCTTTAAAGCCCCGGGGGTGGCGGTCCCCGGGGCTTGGGGGCCTTAGATACCCCCACATATTATAAATAAACCCCGCATGCCCCGGGACTTGGCCCACCCGGGGCGAAATGCTCATCGAAGCGCGGAGACCGCGCCGTTTTTTTTATCACAGCGGGATCCGCGCACCCTAAGCGCATCCCGCCGATTTTTATTTTTTTTAAATGCTTTTTTCTGCCCAGGGGGTCCTTGTGGGACCCCTGAGCAGACCTAGGGGTCAGGGTGTTTCTACCCTGCCCCCTTTGCGTTTTGCGACTTGTTTCTGTGCCTCGGTTCTACCGAGGCACAAAATGGCTGCCAACACTTCCTGATTTGGAGTGTTGACAGCCTCTTGACAGCCAATTAGCATGCAGCTCGTGATCGGGAGGGTACGCGGACCCTACGCGGCCATAGATATATATGTGATTTTACTTTTGATTTTCTCAGGAACTACTGAACGGATTTACACCATTTAAGCAAAAGGCACGACTCTGAACCAAGGGCTACCTTTTGGCAAATTTGGTGTAATTCCGTTCAGCAGTTCGGGCTGTAGCTGCGACTAAAGGTTCCTATGGAAAATTGCATAGGAAAACACTTTTGGGACCCCACTTTTTCTCGGCCCCCACTTGACGAATCACCCCGAGACTTTCAGGATAGGAGCGGACCGGACCGCCCCACGAGTTTTGAAAATTTCGCGAAGATTCGTCAACCGGCGCCAAAGTTATTTCAAATAGAATGTTGCGGATTTTCTATGGAAAATAGGTCCTAACTATAACTATCTACTGGCGACCGCCAGTAGATAATATACACACACACACACAAACACATATATATGTGTGTGTGTTTATATAAGTATATATTTAAAAATAGTATTAAATATTAGTGGAATTTATTTATTTTAAATTATATTAAAGTTATATATTTTAAAATGCTTAATATTTACTACTTTAAACTATATATATATATATATATATATATATTAACAAAAATGATATTTTTGGATGACATTGTGAATCGATATTTTTTTTTGATTTTTTTTTACTTACCATTATAAGTATAGGGACACAATATTTTGGTAAGCGATATTTTTGACACAATATTTGTGTCAAACGATATCATTTAACTTAATATTGTGTCAGTGATCCATGGAAATTATCCAAAGGGGCCAACCTGGTTTTGTCCAAGGCTATAACCAGCTGAGTGTCATCCACATAATTCATGCATGTGACACCAAAAGACCTGACAAATAATGACAAAGGACGAATATGAACATTGAACAGGGTCTGCCTGAGAGCAGAGCCCTGTGGAACACGTTGTCCCAGGGCCTTATAAGCCAACAAATATGGAGGGAGGTAAACGGCTAATTGTCTATCCTCAAGATAAGCTTTACACTCCTGTATTGCAGATCCCCCTATCCCACCTCCACCAGTCTTGTGAAATGGGTGGAATGGGATACAGTATTGAATGCAGACAAATCAAGAAGTACTAAAGCAGCTGGATTAGCTTTATCCTCTAGCATTCTTAAGTCATGATAGAACAAACCCAGAGCAGTTTCAGTGCTATGTCCCGGTCAAAAGCCAGATTGCACTGGTTCTGATAGATGGTTCAATCTGTTCCAAAAAACAGGAGAGGTGTTGATTAACATGCTTCTTCAAAATTCTAACTGCAAAGGGTAGGAGAAATACTGAGCGAAAGTTAGAGAGAACGACTTGATCAGTGTTTGGTTTCTTCAGTACTGGAACAATGAATGCTCTTTTACATGTGACCAGGCCCTGTAAATTAAATGCTAATAATGAGCTGCAGCACGTATTGCGCCACCCACTGAAATACATCTTCTGAATATTATCAGGCCCAGGAGTGTTCTGATGAGAGGTTCAGAGGGTGCCACTTTTATACCCGGAGCAAAGTCAACTTGTGTGTTTTGGGGGAGCGGGGGGGGGGAACCCTGGCTTAATCTCAAGCTAGTTCTGGTAATTTCTTACCTTCCCCCTAGGTTTGGCTCCAGTCTAGCTAGGAGAACAAAGAACAGGTTTATTTAGTGACTTTTGTGGTTCACCCTGACAAGGATAGTGTTTGTTATTTGAGTGTCTCTCGCCTCTCTCAACTAATAACCCAATTTCTTACATTGCTGTTCATTGGTGGGATCCAGTACCTGTGTTTTTGCAGTGCCACTCAGTGATTTGGGTAAAACTAGAAAATCCCTTCATAATTTGACATCTGAATTGTTTTTTTTTTTCAAATTCTCCTTCATTTATAATAGGACAATGTCTTCCCCTTTCAATTCAATTCCTGCCTCATTTTTCTGTGTTGCTTTGCATGCATGGAGATCGATCTCAGCAACAGTGAGAGCTTAAAGTTACCAGTATTGAAGAAGCTATGCAAGGAGAAGGGGCAGGGGCTAACATTGAGGAAAGGGTCCACCAAAGTGGACTATCACATTGCCGTCTGAGCCTGGAAGGAACTCCATATGTTGCAGGCTGCATCACAGGAGCAGAAGGATGATGATGATGATGTTGATGATGATGAAGATGATTGAGAGGATGAAATGAAAGAAGAGGGAAAGGAAGGAAATGGCTTGAACTCAGGCCCCAGAACTACAGCAAGCTGAGGAAGAAAACTTGCCCACATGAGCCAGGTCTCCTGCTGCGTCTATGACTGGGAGCCAGACCAACCTGATCCGAACAGATTTGGAGGACAGGCAGGTTGAGAGAGAATTACAGCTACAGCTGCCCAAACTGAAGCTATTAGAGAAAAAGGCTGAGGCTAAAAGGGCCTTAGAGGAAAAAAGCTAGCCTTGGAGGAGAAGGAGATACTACTGGCTCATGAAATGAGTCAGAGGGACCAGGACATAAAAACCAAACAGCTCTCTGAGTCCAGCAACTATTGTGGCAGTGACAGTACAGTGTCCTAATGAGACAAAAGGGTACACATACCCAAGGACCTGGGGCCTAGCTTTGTGGGGGAGGGACATAGACAAGTGGTTTGAAACCTATGACGTAGATAGACCTAGAGATGCATAGGATCCCTGAGGAGGATTCGGGTGCCAGTCTCTGGAGTCATGTGTCACTGATGGGAGGGATTCTCTGTTGGCCCTAGGAAAAGGGAGCAGGATACAGTATTCCCTCATGAAGGAAGCTCTTGTCAGAAAATATGGTCTAATCCCCGAGAAGTACACGTTAAAGTTCAGGGACATCAAGAACCTAAGCCAGTCCAGGTTTGTTGAATACTCCAGTAAGGCACTAAATGGTTGTGTGAAATGCAGTAAAGTAAGTAGTTATGATGAGCTGTCTAATCTAATTTTGATCGAGCACATGCTCAGTAATTGCTTTACAGAGTTGTGCCATCACCTTATTGACCCCAAGCTCACTATAGCTTGCGAAGGAAATGGACCTCTGGATCAGCACCAGGGTCCATTGGAAGGTACCTGGGAGTGACCACAAGATGCATGATTCAGGTCCTTCCCTGTAGAGCAAGGAAGAGGGTAAAACAGATAAGTCCCAAAAGGGCCCCATACTAGTACGGGAGATAGGGATACCCCTGCCCATTCTAAAAGTAGGGAGGCGGTTCGGCTGGATGGATGCCAAGGGTGCCCTTTCACAAGCCCAAGTGCTTTGACTGTTTCCAGCTAGCGCACAAGCAGGGGGACCCTCTCTGTAACAAGAACCCATCCACTGGTGGGATCTCAGCAGCAGTGGCCATTGTGCCTTGCAGGGAGGTACTCCCCGAGGGCAGAGGAAAGTGGACACATTGGATAAGCTTGTGATCCCTGAGGATGGGAGTTGACACTTCCACCAGATCACAGTGAATGGAGTCTCCGTCAATGCTCTGAGAGATACCTGTGCTAGCCAGAATATGGTGGTGTAAAGGCTCGATTTGCCCCAGATCAGTACCTGTCAGGACAGGTATGTACTGTTACCCAGGCACATGGGCAGGGCTTTGTCCTCCCTATGACCTTGGTATCCCTGGAACGAGGTGGGGAAGTGGCCCGGAATGAGGGTCATAGTGTGTACCCAGATGCCCACTGACTGCAACTTGGGAAATGAATTACCACCAGCTGCCCAGGGCAACCAAAAGCTTTGGTTTCTGGGGCTACTACTCCCAAACAAAAAGTACAGATGCTCCAATGGAGAGCAAGGGGTAGGAGGCTGTTAGACCTGTCAGCCCTAGGGTGGTCTTACCCCGTTTTTTTTCTCTTTGCGCCTCATTTTTGCCACCATCTTTTTGTTGGACCTAGGTCTCTGGGCGCCTTACCACTGCCAAACAGTGCTGAGGTGCAGGTGCTCTCTCCTAATAAGATGGCTGCCACAGGCCCCTGCTACTGCGGAGTGGCCATTGCGCACGCACATACTAGTAGTCAGGATCAGGCTGGGACATAATTATACAGTATCCATGCCGTCCCCGCCTCTGGGCCTCATAGCCAGACATGAGGGAAGCTTCTAGAACCTTCCAGCTCAGGGAGGAGTTATGTTTTGCCGCCTTTCAGGAGGGTCACCTGACCTAGGGGTATAAGAGGTTTGGAGGGAAACCTAGTTAGTCAGTTGGGGCACCACTGGACCTGGGGGAACCTCTGTCGGAGTAAAGGCTGTGGGCCCTAGGGGGGAGCCCTACACTACTGGCACTGACTGGGCCTAGGCACTGCTGTACCAAGATAGATGAGGACCACCTTCCACCTGCTGACCTTGCCCAACGTAAGGGGACCCAGGGAACCACCTCCAGTGTGCCGGCCGGGAACCATCCTGCCTTTATGCCCACCAACTCAACCCCCTTTCCCCCCTAAGTAACTGCAACCGCAACCAACTTGCTGCAACAATCCAGAAACTACCAAGAAACTGTCAAGCCACTGCCACCTGTACATGCAGCTGGGGATCACCAGGTAAAGCGCTGTATGCTGTGCCCTGAAGAAGCGCTAGGTACCAACCTGCCTGTCTCCCCTGTAAGCGCTACTCCCCTTCAAGCGCTACTTACCAAACTGCTGGCCCCTGCTGTGAGCGCTGTGCCCTGAGGAAGCGCTCTGGCTGAGAGAAGCGCTGCGGCCGCCAGGTGCCCTGTCCCTGGGAAGAGGAGCGCCGCCTGTCTAAAATCACCGCCGCGGCCGGGTGCCTGCTGTGAGCGCTGTGACTGGGAGAAGCGCTGCTGAAACTTCCAAAATCCCCTCCACGGCCCAGGCGCCGTGAGGAGAGAAGTGCCTCGTGCCCAAGATCACCGCCGCGGGCCCCCGCGCTCTCCGAATAAAAGTGCCCCTGCCATTTCGCAACTCACCGCCGCCAGGAAGGAGGAAGACTATGCCGCCCGGAGCTTCACCGCGACCCCCCCTTCCCTCGTAGCAAGGAGAGGGCCGCCGCGGGAACAGTGAAGTCTGCGCTGGGCCGGAAGAGTGGTGAAGGCCGCGCTGGGCCTGGGAGCGCGAGGAGGAGTGTTGCTAAGCACCCGGGGCGCCGCCGCGTCACCGGCCGCGCCCCCCAGGAGGCCGCGCACTGATTGGCTCCCGGCCGCCAGATCCTGTGGGAAGCCCGGGACTCGGCCAGGCACTCGCGAGAGGGGCTCCAGGAAGTACGGAGAGCCCCCGGAGCCACCGGGTCGTCGGCCACAAGAGAGAGAGCCTGAGATCCTGCGGAGAAGATCCCCACCCCTGTTAGAGCCCTGAGTGCAAGGAGGTGCGGGCTGACTGGGGGTAGGGGCGTCCCGCGCCTGCCAGAATCGGCGCGGAAGACGGATCCCTCCTTTCTCCGGGACTGAGGTGGTGAGTGAAGGGGATCGGGGCCTACGCTCACTTGGAGGCCCCCTCCCCCGGACAGTGGGGAAGGCCCCAGGGGACCCTGGGGCCGGGAGTGTAAGAAGGCCTAACGCCTGAAACCTCAGAAGGCCTGAGACCTGCTACCGAAGAGTTCTGAATGGTGTAATGCACCCAAGTGATTGCCCATGCTTACCCCCTGCATGAGGGTGTCCACCTATGATGCCTACCGTGATTACACACCTGCCTAGGTTAATGCTCCCGCTATGTGTCTAAGGGAGTGGGGGTATTTGCATCAAGACTCCGATTGAGGGGAATGTACCCAATGTTATGTGATTAATCTACAGTAAGGCCCTTAATGAATTGAATATACATACATGAATTGAACCTGTGTTCACCTGCCAAGAGTTAAAGTGTTCTTATGTTGTAGGCCTACCTGCTTTGCGACACCCACTGTACTGAATGTGGTTGCGCCTAGGTTGATACAGGTTCTTCCTCATCTACAGTGTTATGTGCATCTAAATTCTTGCTAATTGAATGTCGCTAAGTGCATTGAAGTCTATGTTTTGACCTGCAACCTATGACCTACAGTGTTACCTACTTGTCAATGAGGTTAATGCTACTGCCTTTTAATGGCGTAACGTTTTACTGTTATAATGTGCTTGAATGAATTTACGCACTGGTTTTGAGAAGCTAAATGAACTGTAATGTTGCCTAAGATTATCTGCCTCATCTATTGCTGATCTAAAATTAGATAAAGGATCTTGTGTTTTATACCAAAGCCTGGTGTGGTGTCTCCCTTATTGTGTGCGCATTACTGAGTCAGTGTGAGTGTGTGCTGCACAAGTGCTTAACACATTGCCTTCGGGTGCCTTCCTACCTCGCGCCAAGCTACCGTGTCGGAATCGGTGACCCCGGTTCTAACATTGGTGTTCAGCGGTGGGATAAGGACTTGTGCTTGGGCAGCACCCTACAGGGATTCAGTGTGCGCCGCAATTGGACACCTATTTATATGCAAGCCTAACAATTCGCCCTTCACTACCTGACTGTACATGCTCCTGTGTTAACCTGTTGCCTACGTCCTAGGAGTTTTCCCTTAAGTGTCTGGGGCCCCACCTGTCAGGATGGAGTTCGAGCTAGCCAACCTAGAAATGTATACGGTGGCGCAGCTGAGGGAGTTCTGTCGGGGGATGGGGATGCCCGTCAAGCGAGGCGCCAAGAGAGAGGAGCTTCTGAAAGTCTTGAGGGCATGGGTATTGGCCCACCCGGAAGGGAGAGTGTTCGAGGAACAGGGGGAGCTGGAGGCTCCAGGAGAGCTAGACCTACTGCACATAGACATCAGGGAGAATGTGTTGCCAGGGAGACGTTCCAGGGCAGGCAGTAGTGTGTCAGCGAGCAGTGTGTCTGTGGAGGAGTACGAGGACAGGAGGGAGGAGAGGCAATTGAAGCTAGAGCTTGCTAGGATGGACAAGGAGCGAGAACAGGTGAGGCTAGCCATGGAAGAGAGGAAGCTTGTGCATGAGCTTAGCCTGAAAGAATTAGAGCTCCGAGCCTTGCAGATGGAGACGCAGGGCAACTTGAATGGTGGCAGCGTACCCGCTGAGGTTCCACGAGAGCCTAAGTTTTACCTACCTAAGGAGGTGATGGCCAGTTTCAGTGTAGGGGATGACATTGTTAAGTGGTTGGCGGCGTATGAGGTGTCTTTGGTAGCCCATGAGGTGCCCGAGAAGTACTGGGGGGGAGGCCTGTATAGGTACATAGCTCAGTTGGCAAGGGACACACTCTTGACTTTAGATAACGGTGATCAGACAAATTACCCTGTCATGAAAGAGGCACTGTTTAAAAAGTTTGGCCTCACCCCAGAAAAGTATCGCCAGAAGTTCCGCAACAGCCACAAGCTTCCCACACAGAACTGGGTGGATTTTTTTGATTATGCCCGTAAGGCATTGGAGGGTTGGGTGCGTGGCAGCAAAGTGAGTGATTATGAAGGGCTGTACAATCTATTTTTAAGAGAGCACCTTCTTGATAAGAGTTTTCCAGAGCTGCGCCAACACCTGGTGGACCGCAAGCTGACCGATCCTCGGGAACTTGCGGAGGAGGCGGATACCTGGGTTAGCACTCGGGTGTCCCACAAGGGATCCGGGGAGACCCCGAAGGGTGGACAGAGTTTTCCCCAGAAGAGAGAGGGGGAGATAAAAAGAAGGAGTTCTTTAAAGGCCCCAAAATAGACCGCATGGGAGAGGGGTAGGTTCCCCACCCCAATCTGGATTCCAGAAATCCACTTACCCTGACAAGAGTCAGCAGCCCAGAACTGTCCGGTGCTACGAGTGCGGGGAGGTTGGACACTACAAGGGGATCCCCAGTGTCGCAAAAGGACCCCAGCCCCCACAGGAGGTAAGAGCCCCGGGGTGGCCAGTGTAGCGCTTGGGGAGGAGTTGTCCCTAGGTAGGGGAGGTGAGTGGACAGGCTTGACCTTAGTTTCCCTGGGGGATAGAGAGATGATCCCACGGGTTCAGGTACCCTCGAACACTGCCAAGTACCGGCAGAGGGTCCTGGTGAACGGGGAGGAGGTGGAGGCTCTGAGGGACACGGGTGCCAGCATGACGATGGTAAGACGTCAGCTGGTGTCCCCAGAGCAGGTGATTCCTGAAGTATTCCACCCGATTGTCATGGTTGATAATAGCCTGGGTCATTACCCCGTGGCCCAAGTTCCCTTTGAGTGGGGAGGAGTCTCGGGCCTGTTGAGAGTTGTGGTGAGCTCTGCCATGCCAGTTGACTGTCTGCTCGGAAACGACTTGGAACATACTGCCTGGAAGGAGGTAGAGTTCAACGCCCACGCTGAGATGCTGGGATTACCAGGGTGGACTTGCGTAGTCACGCGGTCCATGGCTGCCCGGCAAGGAACTCAACCCGGGTTGGAGCCTGAAACAATGGCCCAGCCCACTGCTGGACAAGAAGACATCCTTGAGGATGCACCCTGCGAGATGGATGGGGAGCCCGCGGAGGTGACCCCGGAGTCCGCTGAGATGGATGTTGTTCCCGTGGGGGACTTGCCGACCCCTGCAGAGTGGCAGGGGGAAGGAGGGCCTACCCGGGAGGAATTCTGTCGGGCGCAGAGAGAGTGCCCAACGCTTGAAGGCATGCAGCAGCAGGCCGAAGCCCAAGCAACTGGTAAAGAGACCGGTAACTACCATGTCTACTGGGAGGATGGTCTCCTCTACAGTGAGCCTAAGGCTCCGGTGCATGGGTCATCAAGGGCCTTAGTGGTCCCCCAATGCTACCGAGCCTTCCTTCTGGAATTGGCACATGAGATACCACTGGCAGGACACCTGGGCCAGGATAAGACATTTGCTCGATTGGTCCCACATTTTTATTGGCCCAGGATGAGAGTTAACTCTGACACCTTTTGTAAGACCTGTGTGACTTGTCAGGCGAGTGGCAAGACTGGGACTAAGTTGAAGGTCCCCTTGGAACCGCTCCCGGTGGTCGGTACCCCTTTTGAGCGGGTAGGAATTGACATTGTCGGGCCAATGGACCCGCCGACTTCTTCGGGACATAGGTTCATCTTGGTGTTGGTGGCCCACGCCACCCGGTACCCGGAGGCCATTCCTCTGAGGACCATCACTGCACCTGTGGTGGAGCGGGCCTTGATGGGGATTTTTACCCATGTGGGATTCCCCAAGGTCGTGGTGTCAGATAGGGGCACGAATTTCATGTCGGCCTACATGCAGGCCATGTGGAAGGAGTGCGGAGTGACCTACAGGTTCTCCACTCCTTACCACCCCCAGACTAACGGGCTTGTGGAGCGCTTCAATAAGACCCTGAAGGGGATGATCCGGAGCCTACCCGAGGACTTGAGAAGGAAGTGGGACGTCCTCTTACCCTGTCTGCTCTTCTCCTACCGAGAGGTGCCACAGAAGGGGGTCGGTTTCAGCCCCTTTGAGCTGCTCTATGGACACCCCGTTAGAGGGCCCCTCAGTCTCGTGAAGGAGGGGTGGGAGAAGTCTTCTAAGAAGCTCCCCCGTGATGTGGTCAGCTACATGCTGGCATTCCGCAGCCAGATAGCCAAGCTGTGGAAGGAAGCCTCAGACAATCTAGAGGCTAGTCAAGCCGTCATGAAGGAGTGGTACGACCGGAATGCTCGGACGGTGGAGTTGGATGCTGGACAGAAGGTGTGGGTCATGGAGCCCGGGGAGCTTAGCGCCCTCCAGGACCGGTGGACTGGACCGTATGAAATTTTGGAGAGAAGAGGCCAGACCACTTATGTAGTAGATCTCAAGACCCCCCGACAACCCCACAGGGTGTTCCACATCAACCGCCTTAAGCCACACCAGGAGCGGTCAGAACTTACCCTCCTGATGGTGACGGATGGAAGTGAAGAGGAGGAGAGCGAGCCTCTTCCGGACCTTCTGGCGGCCAAAGAGAACGATGGATCGGTGGAGGGAGTGGTTCTCTCCCCATCCTTGACCCTTGAGCAACAGGGGGACTGCCGCCAGGTATTGGAGCGGTACTCCTCGTTGTTTTCCCTCACTCCTGGGATTACGCACCTGTGTACCCATGATGTGGACACAGGGGACAGCCCGCCTGTGAAAACCAAGTCTTACCGGCTGTCCGACAAAGTCAGAACCAGCATCCAGAGTGAGGTAGCCAAAATGTTGGAGCTGGGGGTGATTGAGCCTTCCAGCAGCCCTTGGTCTAGTCCGGTGGTGTTGGTGCCGAAAGTGGCCCCACCGGGCACCACACCAGAACTTCGGTTCTGTGTGGACTACCGTGGTCTGAACTCCGTGACCAAGACTGATGCTCACCCGATCCCTCGGGCGGATGAGCTCATTGACCGACTGGGAGCAGCTCGGTACTTAAGCACAATCGACCTGACGTCAGGATATTGGCAGATTGCCATGGCGGACGGAGCGAAGGAGAAGACTGCGTTCTCCACCCCCGAGGGCCACTTTCAATTTCGGGTGATGCCCTTCGGGCTGAAAAATGCTTTGGCCACTTTCCAGCGGTTGGTTAACCAGGTACTGTCTGGCCTAGAGGCCTTCTCTGCTGCCTACCTGGATGACATAGCTGTCTTCAGCAGTAGCTGGGAGGACCATCTGGAGCATCTCCAGGAGGTGCTGCAGGCTCTACAGCGGGCTGGCCTAACCATCAAGGCTAGCAAGTGCCAGATTGGACAGGGATCTGTCGTCAACCTGGGGCACCTGGTGGGCGGGGGTAAGGTGCAACCCCTCCAGGCCAAAATTGAGACCATCTTGGCCTGGGAGCCCCCCAAAACCCAAACGGAGGTCCGGGCCTTCCTTGGCCTCACGGGTTACTACCGCCGGTTTGTCAAGGGCTATGGGACCATCGTAGCCCCCCTGACTGAATTGACATCCAAGAAGCAGCCACGCAAAGTCATCTGGACGGCTGCCTGTCAAGAAGCGTTTGACACTCTGAAGCACGCGATGTGCACCGCTCTGGTGCTTAGGACTCCAGACTTTGGAAGAGAATTCATCGTGCAGACAGACGCCTCTGAGCATGGCATTGGAGCTGTGCTCTCCCAACTGAATGATAACGGCCAAGACCAGCCAGTGGCCTTTATTTCTCGAAGGCTACTCCCCGGGAACAGCGGTGGAGTACGATAGAGCGAGAAGCCTTCGCTGTGGTTTGGGCTTTGAAGAAGCTGAGGCCATACCTCTCTGGCTCTCACTTCCTTATTCAAACCGACCACCGACCACTTCGCTGGCTCATGCAGATGAGAGGCGAAAACCCCAAATTGTTGAGGTGGTCCATTTCCCTCCAGGGGATGGACTTTCGGGTGGAACATCGACCCGGAGTAGACCACGCCAACGCTGACGGTCTCTCCCGGTTTTTCCACCTTAGCGATGAGAACTCCCTAGAGGTTGGGAAGCTCTCCCCACTTTCGGCTGGGGGGGACGCGTGTTAGACCTTTCAGCCCTAGGGTGGTCTTACCCCGTTTTTTTCTCTTTGCGCCTCATTTTTGCCACCATCTTTTTGTTGGTCCTAGGTCTCTGGGCGCCTTACCACTGCCAAACAGTGCTGAGGTGCAGGTGCTCTCTCCTAATAAGATGGCTGCCACAGGCCCCTGCTACTGCGGAGTGGCCATTGCGCACGCACATACTAGTAGTCAGGATCAGGCTGGGACATAATGATACAGTATCCATGCCGTCCCCGCCTCTGGGCCTCATAGCCAGACATGAGGGAAGCTTCTAGAACCTTCCAGCTCAGGGAGGAGTTATGTTTTGCCGCCTTACAGGAGGTCACCTGACCTAGGGGTATAAGAGGTTTGGAGGGAAACCTAGTTAGTCAGTTGGGGCACCACTGGACCTGGGGGAACCTCTGTCGGAGTAAAGGCTGTGGGGCCTAGGGGGGAGACCTACACTACTGGCACTGACTGGGCCTAGGCACTGCTGTACCAAGATAGATGAGGACCACCTTCCACCTGCTGACCTTGCCCAACGTGAGGGGACCCAGGGAACCACCTCCAGTGTGCCGGCCGGGAACCATCCTGCCTTTATGCCCACCAACTCAACCCCCTTACCCCCCTAAGTAACTGCAACCGCAACCAACTTGCTGCAACATTCCAGAAACTACCAAGAAACTGTCAAGCCACTGCCACCTGTACATGCAGCTGGGGATCACCAGGTAAAGCGCTGTATGCTGTGCCCTGAAGAAGCGCTAGGTACCAACCTGCCTGTCTCCCCTGTAAGCGCTACTCCCCTTCAAGCGCTACTTACCAAACTGCTGGCCCCTGCTGTGAGCGCTGTGCCCTGAGGAAGCGCTGTGGCTGAGAGAAGCGCTGCGGCCGCCAGGCGCCCTGTCCCTGGGAAGAGGAGCACCGCCTGTCTAAAATTACCGCCGCGGCCGGGTGCCGTGAGGAGAGAAGTGCCTCGTGCCCAAGATCACCGCCGCGGGCCCCCGCGCTCTCCGAATAAAAGTGCCCCTGCCATTTCGCAACTCACCGCCGCCAGGAAGGAGGAAGACTGTGCCGCCCGGAGCTTCACCGCGACCCCCCCTTCCCTCGTAGCAAGGAGAGGGCCGCCGCGGGAACAGTGAAGGCCGCGCTGGGCCGGAAGAGTGGTGAAGGCCGCGCTGGGCCTGGGAGCGCGAGGAGGAGTGTTGCTAAGCAACCGGGGCGCCGCCGCATCACCGGCCACGCCCCCCAGGAGGCCGCGCACTGATTGGCTCCCGGCCGCCGGATCCTGTGGGAAGCCCGGGACTCGGCCAGGCACTCGCGAGAGGGGCTCCAGGAAGTACGGAGAGCCCCCGGAGCCACCGGGTCGTCGGCCCCAAGAGAGAGAGCCTGAGATCCCGCGGAGAAGATCCCAACCCCCGTTAGAGCCCTGAGTGCAAGGAGGAGCGGGCTGACTGGGGGTAGGGGCGTCCCGCGCCTGCCAGAATCGGCGCGGAAGACGGATCCCTCCTTTCTCCGGGACTGAGGTGGTGAGTGAAGGGGATCGGGGCCTACGCTCACTTGGAGGCCCCCTCCCCCGGACAGTGGGGAAGGCCCCAGGGGATCCTGGGGCCGGGAGTGTAAGAAGGCCTAACGCCTGAAACCTCAGAAGGCCTGAGACCTGCTACCGAAGAGTTCTGAATGGTGTAATGCACCCAAGTGATTGCCCATGCTTACCCCCTGCATGATGGTGTCCACCTATGATGCCTACTGTGATTACACACCTGCCTAGGTTAAACCTCAGACAGACAACATCGCTCCCCATCTTCGCAAGAAACCTCAAAACCTGGCTTTTCGACAGACCCCCTCCTTGATGGATGGAACCTGCACCCCCCCCCCCCAGCGCCTTGAGACCCTTACGGGTGAGTAGTCGCGCTTTAACAAACCCCTGATTGATTGATTGATTAAATGCTCCCGCTATGTGTCTAAGGGAGTGTGGGTATTTGCATCAAGTCTCCGATTGAGGGGAATGTACCCAATGTTATGTGATTAATCTACAGTAAGGCCCTTAATGAATTGAATATACCTACATGAATTGAACCTGTGTTCACCTGCCAAGAGTTAAAGTGTTCCTATGTTGTAGGCCTACCTGCTTTGCGACACCCACTGTACTGAATGTGGTTGCGCCTAGGTTGATACAGGTTCTTCCTCATCTACAGTGTTATGTGCATCTAAATTCTTGCTAATTGAATGTCGCTAAGTGCATTGAAGTCTATGTTTTGACCTGCAACCTATGACCTACAGTGTTACCTACTTGTCAATGAGGTTAATGCTACTGCCTTTTAATGGCGTAACGTTTTACTGTTATAATGTGCTTGAATGAATTTACGCACTGGTTTTGAGAAGCTAAATGAACTGTAATGTTGCCTAAGATTATCTGCCTCATCTATTGCTGATCTAAAATTAGATAAAAGATCTTGTTTTTATACCAAAGCCTGGTTTGGTGTCTCCCTTATTGTGTGCGCATTACTGAGTCAGTGTGAGTGTGTGCTGCACAAGTGCTTAACACATTGCCTTTGGGTGCCTTCCTACCTCGCGCCAAGCTACCGTGTCGGAATCGGTGACCCCGGTTCTAACAGAGGCGGAGGAAATCCACAGTGGGGAGGACTAGTGGATCAAGGGTTACCGGCTCTGATAACAGAGCACCCCATGACTGACCCTGGTAAAGTCACGTCAGACCTGGATATGCTGCCTCTGCTGTCCCAGAGACAGAAGACAGGAAACCTGCACCAGACAGACCCCTGTATGACACAGACAGAGTGTGTCACCCTTGAGGGGGGTGGGAGTTTCCCCCTGGAAGTCCTGGCTTGCCAAGCACCTGTTCAGCCACAGGGCCCAGACCCTAGGCAGAGAGGTGAGTCTCAGAATACCACACCTGGGATGGCAGGAGAGAGAATGAAAGTAGGGTGCCCACTCTGAGGAACCCAAGATGTCAAGTAAACCTCAGGAGCAAGTCGGGGACACCTTGCCAGGCCCACAGCTAGAAGTGAAGCCTGCCTATGGCCCCAAGTTGGAACTTCCACCTGGCAGTGGATGGCCCGGGGCATGACTCTTGAGACAGGACGCTGGCAGTGGCCTCTGTTGGTTGTGGTCTCTTTGGACAGAGCTTTCTTTGGGTTGGGGACAGAAGTCTGATCCAAGGGGCAGAGTAGGCCACATCACCTTGTTGGCCATGGTAGTACTGGGATGCATCTGTGCCTCACAGATGGGGTCCACAGATGAGGAGAAGGGCTACCCTGGGCTAGCCCAGTGACTCAGGAGAGTGTTGACAGAGAGGTCCAACTATGTTCAGAGGGGCATAGAACTGATAAGTGCCTTTGCAGAAGAGTCCAATTGTCTACGTTCTATCGCTTGAGCAGGAAAATCTTTCAAGGTATTGATTTGTCTACCCTGGCTCTTGGCTGGGGAGTTGATCATGCTGGACCTGGCCCTTTCTGCAGGGTCACCCCAATTTTTGCCTTTCTTTACTGAAACCAATTTTGTTGGCTTAAGGACTCTGCACACTTTTTCTCCTGCTAACCAGTGGTAAAGTGGTTGTGCTCTCCCTTTTAAACATGGTCATGGTATACACTTGATTGGTCCATTTAATTTACTTATAAGTCTCTAGTAAATCAATCAATCAGGTCATATTTGTGGAGCGCTGCCTGTCACCCCAGAGGGTTTCCAGGTGCTTGCCGCTGGTCTTAGTCAAACAGTCCCTTCCTGAACTTGGTCAGCGATGGTGCACAGTGTGGAGGTGGAGTGGTAGGGTGTTCCATGTTTTGGTGGCGAGGTGGGAGAAGGAGCGTCCTCCGGTGCGGCTGCAACAAATGCGCAGAATCTTTGCGAGGTGTGCTGAGCATAGGTTCCTGTGTGGCTGGTAGAAGTGTAGGCAGTGGTTCAAGTAGTCAGGTCCTTGGTTATGGAGGGCTTTGTAGGCATGGGTCAGGAGCTTGAAATGGCATCTCTTCTGAACAGGGAGCTAATGGAGGTCCTTCAGGTGTTTGGTGGTGTAAATGATACTACATGTACCAAGGGCCTGTGAAATAAATGCTACTGGTGGGATGCGGCACTCATTGTGCCACCCACTACAGTATCCTTGCAAGCATGTCTCCAGGCCTGTCTATGCAGCCTGTAGTGCAGTTTTAAGCTGGCATTTGGGCTTGGCAAAACAAACCAACTGATGGGTTATTGCGTCAATCGAATGATACTGCTGTTCAGCGTCGTCCCTGTGAAGAGACAAGTGTTGTAAACAAAGATTTAGTACACGTATCTAAATGAACTCCTTAGAGTATACTGCCACATGGAAATATGATGTTGTAACACTATGGTGTGGCAATCTAGAATGACAAACAGATCAATATTTAGATGCTTACCCGTATTGTCGGGAGCGCAAATGGCTAACTCACCCTCGGCGCATGCACTCGAGGTGCGAACAGGACGGCGGCCCAAACCGGGACGAGCAGAGAGATGACATGATGACAACATTGCATAGGGCTCCCACCGTACTGGATGGGACAGAGCTTGAACCCACTGACGACCCCGACAAGCAGGGAGATGACCTGATTGTGAATTTGAGTCACCGCACTCTGAACCCTGTCGAGACATAGCTCCTTAATATAGGACTCGGCTATGTCCCCACATACGAAGGTGAACCTTTCCTGCTTAACCAAGAGGTTGCCCAATTTTTCAGGAAAGTCAGATTGCAATTCTTCTTTTCTGCTGACACCAACTCCTCCATAGCTGACTCACCAACTAACACCAATTTGAGCAAGAAGTCAACCTTCATGCCACCGCCCACCTGATACCTCCAGAAGTCATCACTTTTGAGAAGGCAGTCCGGAAAGACCTCTATGAGGGCTTAATCAACCAACAATCTTCCTTCAAGAACCTCTCCAATTTGGAACAAGAAGCTTTGCACAATTTGACCAAAGATGACTCCATAACCATTAAGTCCGCTGACAAGGGGGGCGGGATTGTCCTGATGGATACCTCACCCTATCGGGAAAAATGTTTAAAACATCTGGCGGTGTCTAGTGCCTACATGCCACTTCAGATGGACCCCACAAAAAGACTCTTCAACATCATAGCCAAACTGGTCGAGGAGGCCAAGGAAGAAGGCTGGATCACTGCTAAAGAGGCTGACTTTCTAGTTAACACAAACTCTGTGATTCCATATTTTTATGTACTTCCCAAAGATCACAAGCCACAAAGACCGCCCCCTGGATGACCCATCATTTTAGGGATTGGGTCCTTTTTGGACCACTCTCCCAGTTCGTCGACTTCTTCCTCAGACCACTCATCAAGAAAATGCCGACATACCTAGAAGACTCTAAAGATGTCTTACATGCTTTGGAAGGATTGGAATTCAATGACGACACTGACTTTCTTTTCTCATTTGAAGTAGAATCACTGTATACCTGTATACCACAGGACCAAACATTACGTACAGTAGAGATGCTACTCAATGACACAGAACTGGACACCATCACTCCTGTGTCTTTCATTATGTCCTGTGCCATCTTGGCTATGAAGGAAAACTTTTTCCAGTTTGAGGATACATTATTCCTCCAGATCTCAGGCACCTCGATGGGCAGTACTTTCGCCCCTAGCCTGGCGAATCTGTACGTCCACTCCATAGAAACTGATACCATCCTGACATCCAACAACCCTTTCCAGTCCAATTTTCGTCTTTGGAAATGGTACATCGACGACATCATTGTGATATGGCGAGGGACAGTTGAGGACATCGAGGGTTTTCACATCTGGCTGAACTCTTGCAACGAATTCCTCAAGTTTACCTGTGAATTCAATGAAAAGAAACTTCCTTTCCTGGACCTGTTGATTTATAATACGGAAGGCAGTTTGAGCACAGAACTGTTTACCAAACCCATAGCAAAAAACTCACTCCTGCTATATTCTAGTCATCATCCTAAATCCCTACATGATAACTTACCTTTTGGCCAACTCTTGAGGATCCGATGGAATTGTACCGACGTGGGCCAATACAAAAAGCATGCATCTACTTTGGCAGGACAACTCCGAGACCGACAATATCCTCACTCACTAATTCGCAAATCTATGAAGAGAGCGCCTAACAATCACCGTGAAGCTCTCCTTGTGCCACCTCCGCCTAAAGCACCCCAAGAGAGACTAATCTGTGTCAGCACCTTCAGTAGGAAGTCAAGTCTTTTACAAAAAAGTATTAACAAGAACTGGAGTATCCTGAATAAAGGAACCTGCAACTTGACCAAACCAATGTTCGCTTCTAAACGTAGTGCCAACCTCAGGGACCAGCTAGTTCACACTAGACCACGCGCGAAACAGGTACTCAAGCAAAACACCCTCTGGAACCTCCCACCAATCAAAGGGCACTTCCCCAGTGGGAGCTGCAGTGTTTGTGCACAGACTGCGCACACATCCTCTATAGACATAGGCACTGGCCGTCCCTGGGAGTTTAGGCAACATGCCAACTGTAACTCAGAGGGCCTAATCTATCTCATTACCTGCCCCTGCGGTCTTAGATATGTGGGGATGACCACAAGAAAGGTTAAAACATGTTTGCTCGAACACAAGAGCACGATACGCTGCAGAAAACAGATTAGTAGGCTGACCTCACATTTCCTGGAGGCAAGACATGACGCTAACGATTTTAAATGGGTCGTATTAGACAAACCCATCATCACCCCGCCCATCATCAATATAACTCAGTTCCTATTCAGAAAGGAACAACAATGGGTTTTCAGACTGCACACCGATACAAAGGGCCTTAACGATGAGATTCCTTGGTTTAACCTCACACACACTTGATCGGGTTAATATATCTGGTTTTACTATTGTCATGATCAGTAACGGAGACCGTAATTTGTGGTTGGTCGCAGTTGTGCGCAGTTCACATACCAGCCATTTAACCGTTGTCATGACTGACACTCGGTTATACATCTCCACAACAGTTACCAGTAACCCACAACATTCTAAGTCAAGTGTATGATTTGCTTTTGTAAGACTATACATCATAGTCTACTCCCCCGTTTTTGTTTTCCCTTCCCCTTTCCCCCCTTCTTTTTACTCAGGTTTTGGAAGCCACCTCGAGTGCGTGCACCGAGGGAGAGTTAGTCATTTGCGCTCCCGACAATACGGGTAAGCATCTAAATAATGATTGCCACACCATAGTGTTACAACATCATATTTCCATGTGGCAGTAATTCTAAGGAGTGCATTTAGATACATGTACTAAATCTTTGTTTACAACACTTGTCTCTTCACAGGGACGACACTAAACAGCAGTATCCTTCGATTGATGCACCAACCAATCAGTCGGTTGTATCCTTTTTTTTTCCACTACCACACTTGGATTGGTGGCTAGACTTACACACTCACACTGTCTCATGTTTCACCTGGTCCTGAAGAAAGCCACGGCACCTCTGCGGAGGGCATTGAGGCTGAAACATGTCGACCAATTGACCATTTTTAGACCATGTTAGGTTGAATCTTCCTACCATGGCCCACATTTTCAGATTTTAATCCTGACTCCTGGGTGCCCGTTTAAAAGCAATCTTTAACACACCAGGGAGTTCGTTTTAGTCGCACTGTCACTCTCTTCACAAACTCCCTCCTCGCCCAGCTCATCTGAAGGTTTTAGTACACCTCTTTACCATCACAAACAAAAACATCCCTGAGCTCCTCCCTCACAGTGAGTGGGTTGTAGCCCGCACTGCGACTAGGTTCGCAGTGTGAGGAGATTCCCGATGATGAAGCATGCCACCTGCGGGTGGGTGAGGGAATTCGTCCTTTAAAAAGGGACCCCTTTGCACTCCGTTGTTACTAGTCCGACCCAGGGTGGCCTGTTTGTGTTGCCATATTTACTATGAGGGGAATTGCCCCCTGCAGGTCGTTAAACCTCCTAAGGCCTTTTTGGAGTGTTACACAAAACAAATCGTTTGTCAGACCGAAACCTTTCTTTTTAATACTTATATGCCACCCTTAGGGTAGTCCCTAAAGGCTCATAGGGCAGGGTGAGTGAAATTTAAAAAGTAGGACATTTGTGCTTATGTTTTACATGTTCTGGTAGTGAAAAAAAAAACAAATAATTTTTTACTGTAGCAAGGCTAACTCTCTCCAAGACTAATACTGGGTTACCTTAATACACTAAGGGGCCTATTCCGATCTCGCTCGGATGGGCTCCGAACGCGATCCGGGCAGAAAAAGTACGAGCCGTACGCTTGTTTTCCGACCGACGCGTACAGCTGTACGAGCGAGCAAGTACGATGCGAGAAACGCGAAATCGCCGACCGAGTCATTTCCGGGTCCGAACCGCTCCGTATGTCTCGTCCGTAAGCAAACCGTGCCGTGCAATGGAGGATATTTCCGACCGAGCCAGTACGATGCACGATTCGGAGAGCCAGATCAGGTCGGAGCCTCCGACACGTCAACGCTCCGGGAAGCGGACTTCCGGGGTCCGCGCCGGACCCCCTTCACCCGTAGCCTTACGAGTCGATCACAGGGGGGGACCCAAGGGTCCCCCTACACATGCATGTACGGTGCGGGTGGCACAGACGCGTCCCCACTACAGGGGGCGCCCTTGTGCGCAACATACCTTTTCCGTCAATGGGAGCCTATGTACGCGTCGTACAACAGGCTCCCATTGACTTCAATGGGGCTCCGAGTGACCCGTGTCCATCAGCGCTTGTTCGCATCGTACTCGGGCGGTCGGAGCCCCGGAGCACGAGTCGGTCGGGAAGCTCTACGGGCGCCAGTCGGCCGTAGGGCTTTCCCAGCGAGATCGTAATCGGCGCCTTAATAGTGATATCTCCAGTTTGGGAGCAGCCAGAAAAATACTTATTACACTCATTTAAATAGTAATTTAAAATCCTCATTATTGCTAAAATTGGATTTTAAGTTACTATTCTGAAAATGCTTCTTTTTGAATGTTGGTATTTTCCGGCCTAAACCAAAAGTGCCTTTCCGCCAGTGTCCATGGTCAAGTGAGTGTTAATGGCTCTCCTATGGTGTGAAGTGTATTCCTTCCATAAAGAAGACATGAGGGGTCTGGGTATAGAGGGAGTGGGTCTACCTGACAGAATGGATGAGGAGGAGTTCAAAGGAACTTGCGGACAGCACACCCAAAGGAACCAGACGCCAGGCCTACCATGCCGTTTGTCTCGATAGACAGATTGCAGCCAAACTGGGGGGAAGAGGAAGAACTGGCCAGAAATAGTTTGGGAGTAGGCCAGGGATCAGGCTGGCTCTTGGTATAAAAAAGGCACTCTAATAACCTTTCATCACAACATTCCTGGACGTTAGAAGATTCAGAAGGACTGCCCTGCAATCTTAAGAAGGAAGACTAGACTTGCTTCAGAAGAGGAACTGCTCTGCAGTCTGAAAAAGAAAGACTGGACTTACTTGCCATGAACCCAGGACCACAGAAATGACTCCAAGCGTCAGTTGCCCGAACTCTTGTTTGAGCTACAGGGATACATCAAGCTTCCAGAGACCTTCTCTGCAAGTGCCCAACTGACCAGCACCAATTGAACCTGCCTGGACCCTGCTACTGGCCTCCACTGGAGTGAGTACTGATCCCGAAGAGGTGCCTTCCTAGGTCCTGGTACTTTGGGTGGTGTCAAAGTGTACTCCTCCAACCTGCAAACTAAAAGTCCAGGTGAAAATCCAGAAGTTCTGGGCTCTTAACTTCAAAAAAGAACTGTCCTCATTCTCCTCCGGAGAGGATATCACCAAGGCTGATGTGGGAACTGCATCTGACTGCTGATGAGACCATCCCAGCTACAGACTCCAGACTTCACCCTCACGGTGCTCTTCACGTCGACAACAGCTGCCCTGCGTTTCCTGCCAATACGAACCTTTGACTGGTGTTATGTGCAGCACTGGCAGCACGGCCTAGTGAGGCATTGTGGATCGCACTGTGCACCCTAGCAAAGACCATAGTACTCATACTGGTGGTTTAACTGACCCGGAGGTCACGCCTCCAAGCCTATTTATTTATAAACTTCCCTACGTCACGGTTGTGAGCATCGGGACTTCACAGGGATGGATAACTGGGAGGATACCCCTTCTTGGGTTGACACAGTGGGCTAACCCACCAACGTAAACGTAACATTCCTCCTTTACCTCAAACAATAAACAATAGGAGATACAGAAGGAGAGAGAGAGAGAGAGAGAGAGAGAGAGAGAGAGAGAGAGAGAGAGAGAGAGAATTCAGTGCAACAGAAAGTCCTTCAAACGAGATGACTTTGTCAGGTGGAGTCGAAGATGATATCTCTCGATTCCTTGCCGACGGGCATTTCCCTTCTCCTCATCTGGCACAACAGGTAGTGGTGACGTGCCGAGAGCAGACGACACATCCGAACACAATTCTGGCCTCTCTGCTTCAGGAAACGAGGGCACCGCCCCTGGGGACTTGAGTGTTGCAGGGTGATCAAATTGCGGCAGTTCTTCACTCGTTGGTACCTCCAATTCCCACGATGCATCCAGATCTGTCACAGATCTGTTCATTGGGGCTTGATAACATTTGAAAAACAAGACATTCCTTGTGATAGTCTCTCCAGCTCTCTGCAGTGATCATGGTTCCTTTCACTGTTTGCACCTTCCACGGATCAGGCTCAAAAGGTAGCGTGAATTTTCCTCGTAAATGTCTATCCTTGACCAGCACCATATCACCCACTTTGAAGGAACTGTGTTTTGCTCGGCGAGTTCAGGACATGTGTTCATTTCATCTCCGGTGACTCTGTAAAGTCTCCGCAACTCGTTGTTGTACAGCTGATGGCCTCTCCACAAAAGGAATGACATCCTCCACAGTGCGGTTCATGCAGAGAGAACTTGGACTGACTTGAGGAGTCAGCCGATATTCTCTCAGAAACCAATAAAGGGCACAATCCATGTTCTGGCCGTTGGCCAACGCAATCCTGAGTACTTTATTGAGAGTAAGGGTGAGAGGGTTACTCTGCTCCTCGGGCAGAGTTTGCAGAATTTTACAACTCCGCACTCCACTGGCAAGCTCGGAGTTCAGCAAAAAGTTCTGATTCCGCCATGTGGTGGAGTTTGCCCCCTCTGTCCAGCGCTAATTATGAGTGTACAAACATACTTGCCATTCTCACAGATCAGACCAACACATATAGCTGACAAAAGTTTAAAAAAACATTCAGATCTGCCTTTCTCTCTTGCCTGCTGGTGAAGTGACATGAGAGTGCACCTTTGTCTCCCTGATGGGCCTGGGTCCTGGATGAGCTCCACCTGCTCTCATTCAGGGCACCACTCGCACAGGAGGAGTATGTGGTCTGAAAGGGAGACGTTTGCAGCGGTGCTGAGATAGAATATTGACGTGTAAATATCGATAAGCATGAATATCGAAGTAAGAATATCGTTGGTGTTAAATATCGAGGTAAGTAATATCGATGTTAATAATATCGAAGTTTATATCGAATTTTAAAATATCGATGTAGAAAAAATCAAAGTTAGTAATATCGATGTTATTTTTTTTAATGTTATTTTTTTAATGTGTAATATTTTATTATGTTATTTTTTCTAAATTTATAATTATTTAATAACTATGCGGCCCATTAGGATGGCGGGCAGAAGCACCACAGCCGTGCTTGCGGATGGAAAAACCACCAGTTACCGTCCGGCCGCCGCAGCCCACACGCCCGCCCAATTAGGATGTGAAAAGTCAGCCAAACACCGCCCGTAAGCCAGCGACGCCGCCCGCCATCAAAGTGCGCCCATTCACGTAGCGGCGCGGCCCAATGGAGACACACCGCCCGACGGAATCA